>LPNX010889959.1:77635-104780 GCA_001517045.1 Pseudotsuga menziesii | reverse complement strand
TTTATCAAACCACAATACATGAGACACATATGGAAGAAGGATTCTCTTTATTAACAATAATGAGAAAGTTCAGATTACAACCCAACGCCTGAGACAAGGACTCCTCTGCAACCAAAGGATTCTGAGTTCAACTGCTCCAAAGACTTCTGTATAAACTCCACCAGCATAACTTTGCTCTCCAAGTGTATGTACCAAACACCCTCCCCAAGGCCTGTATTTATACATGGTGAAATAAGGCAATTTCGAAGGTTGAGGAGGTTGAGACAGTTAAGATGATTAAGGTAAATGGCTTAACTAATCTCAAGTAATCGCGTGTTTTTATTTTTAATGTCAAAGGGACACATCCGCGGGTATGAAGAATGACAACTCGCGTATGAGCCGCGAGTTTCTATAAGACCAACCCATGTATACATCCATACGCGACATGCAACAACCGACACTCGCATATGATCCGCGAGTTACATATATATAGGGTCACGTATATAACTTGACATAACTAAAAATTCAAAATAACCAACTGGATGGATGATGAATGTAGTTTATAATAAGCCTATCTATAGTGTTTTGGGCAATCCTCAATCCATAGATGTCCTTTTGTGTGTCAGCATGAGGGATGTCGGCACTCGGACGGAGAGGTGCCATTTAGGTGGATAACAATCTGATAACAAATTTTAATGATTTTAATATAATTTCAATTCCTAGGATGCAAAATGTTGCAGCTGATTTTTTAGTTGTTGCTGCTGCAAGACTGGTACCCACTAATAACAAATGTTCTATTGAACTCATTTTCAAACCATCAATATCAGACAATGTTACAAACTTGAGAGTGTTCAATGATGATCAGCAAATCATACATTTTCTAAGAAATGAAGAAGCTTTCAAGGATTCAGTGAGTGATGATGAAGAGCATCAAGCTAATCTTGAAAGTGGAAACTCCATGCCTAAAGGAGTGAGAACGTTGGAAGGGATATTTGATCTAAGAAACAAGTTTAGAAAACTTGTAAATGTCAAAACAAATAGTTTGCCTATGCAGTATGAACTGACTAATTTTGGGACAGAGGCTGAACCCAAGTATGCGAACTAGGCAAAATGTTGTTCACTAGGAGAAAGAAGCGGATTTATCATTTTATTCCAACAATATAAGGATGTTTTTGCTTGGACATATGAAGGCTTAAAGACCTATGATACCTGCATCATCCAACATATCATTCCTATTAAATCAGGTGTGAAACCATTCTAGCAGCCACTAAGAAAAATGCATCCCAAGCTAGAACCTCTGATCCAAAATGAAGTAAAGAAGTTACTTGATGCAAAGATCATTTCCAAAGTCATACATTCAGAGTGGGTGGAAAATTTGGTGCCTGCAAGGAAGAAATATGGTGAGATAAGATTATGTGTAGATTTCATAAATCTGAATCGAGCTTTAGATAAAGATAATTACCCAGTTCCACCAATGCAACAAATCCTACAAATGGTCTCAGGTTCTAAACTGTTCTCCCTATTAGATGGGTTTTCAGGCTACAACCAAGTATTGGTAGCAGAACAAGATAGGATGAAAACCACATTTCGAACAAAGTGGGGGACTTTTTCTTATAGAAGAATGCCCTTCGGTCTCATCAATGTTGGAGCCACTTTCCAAAGGGCAATGGATATAGCTTTTTGGGGTTTAATTGGCCACAGTGTGGTAGTTTATCTAGATGGTGTAATTTTTTTCTCCAAGAAAAGAGAATATCATATGTTTCATTTGAAACAAATTTTTGACCACTGTAGAAAATACGACATATCTTTAAATCCTAAGAAGTGCATCTTCGTGATATTAGAGGGAAAACTGTTAGGCCGTGTTATTTCTAAAAGGGGAATCTCCATAGACCCAGAGAGAATAGAAGCCATATCCCATATTCCCTTACCCCACAACAAAAAAGGTATGCAATCATTCATGGGTACTATAAATTTTGTTCGAAGGTTTGTCCCTAACTTTGCACAGATAGTAAAACCTTTGCAACAAATGGTAAAGCAGAGTGTACAATTTAAATGGACCGATACAAAGAAGGGTTCCTTTAACAACATCACAACAACAATAGCCCACACACCTTCTCTTAAAAGTATTGATTTTGAAAAGGATTTTATTCTGTACACTTTTGCCTCTAATAACTCACTCGTAGTAGTGCTCACACAGAGAGAAGAAATGGGAGATGAGTACCGCATATCAATTATGAGCACTGGGTTACAAGGTACTGAATTGAACTACCCTGCCATTGATAAACAAGTGTATACAGTATTTAAAGTAGTAAAACAATTCAAGCCTTACATTTTAAAAAATAGGACCAAGGTAATTGTCCCTCATCCAGTTGTCCGAACCTTTTTGTACAAAAGGAATTGGGTGAACAAGAGCGAATTGGGTGAAAGCATATAGGAATATGACTTGGAATTCAAACTAGCTACCATTATCAAAGGACAAGGGTTGTGTAAGTTAATCGCAAAAAGTCAAAATAATGAAGATGATGATTGGGAAAATGAAGCGGAATTACATATGATTTATATATGTCCTACCTTTACATCTCCTGAATCCTGGTACTAAGATACGGTACATTACCTCCAACAAGGATATTTACTAGAACAGTGGAGTTCCAAACAAAGAAGAGCACTTCATTTAAAGTCATCTTCTTACCAAATAATTGATGGGGTTCTTTTTAGGAAGAACTGTGATGGGGTATTTATGAAATGCCTTGAACAAGAGGATGCCTCTAAAGTTGTCAAATAATTGCATGATGGTCCCGCTGGAGGACATTTTTTTAGGAGATATTGCTGCCCACAAGATTCTAAGAGATGGATATTATTGGCCCACATTGTTTAAGGATGCTCATGCCTATGTAAGAAAGTGTGACATATACCAGAGAAGCAGTGGAATACTAGCAAAAACAGTTCGACCTTTGCAACCAGTTACTATTTCGGAGCCATTCGAACAATGGGGTGTCGACATCATTGGATAAATTAATCCTAATTCTTCATTACAACACAAATATATCCTCACAGCTATCGATTACTTCATGAGATGGGTAGAAGCAATTCCATTACGCAAAGTGAACGAGGACGCGGTCAGTGACTTCTTGTAATAAAATATCATGACCAGGTTTGGGGTTCCAATTTCACTTGTCTTTGATAATGCGTCTTATTTTTCATCAATTAAGCTAACTGAATTTGCTAGTGAAAAGGGAATTAAGTTGCATTATTCTGTGAATTATTATCCACAAGGTAATGGGTTAGATGAATCAACTAATAAAAATCTTATCAAAATCTTAAAGAAGTTTGCTATTGAAAATCAGAGAAGTTGGCACATAGCTCTTCCCAATGCACTATGGGTAGATAGGATTACCCCCAAGAATTCATTAGGAGTGTCCCCTTATACTCTGGTCTGTGGGAAAGAGCCTATTCTACCTCCAAACATTTTACTCCCATCCTCTCAGTTAGCCCAAGCTTCACGAGGGTCTGGTAGCGAAGTTTTACAAGCTCGAATTAATACCTTGCTGAAACTTGAAGAATCTAGGCTCAATTCCAAAGAGAGATTTAAGCATCAATACGATATTGTCAAAAGATGGTTTGATAGACATAAGTCCGAAAAGGGAATTTTTGAATTTGGATACTTGGTTATTAAGTGGGATCATCCGCATGATGAAAAGGGAAAACATACAAAGTTTCAACACCTATGGGTTGGCCCATTTCAGATTGTTGAAAAGTTAGGCCCCTTGACTTATACGTTACAAGATTTGCACAGGTGGGAAGAGAATCTGCATGTTAATGGTTTAGTTCTCAAACATTATTTCACCTAGTACCTTAGGAGATTTTTGTACATAAATAAACTTTCTCCTTTTACTTTATGATTTCTTTAGTTGTGTTTACTTTCTTTATGCTGATTTTTTTTTCTTTGTCATTATTTTTCAACATTTGCTTTATTTCAGTAATCTGCTTTAGTTTATTTGTTTATTTTAGAATATTCCAGCTAAATATTCCAATGCTTGGAGACATTGGAATCTAGACAAACTGATAAATATTTTAATCCAAGAACTGCTCATTTGAAGTTATCTATGCAAAATGTTAATCATAACAAGATTTTTTTTTTAAATTTGATAGACTACTGAAGGGAAGTTATTTAAAGAATACATTGAAATCATATTTTAAACCCTATAAAATAACTCAGGTAGATGAAGTCTAGAATACTATTTTGGGGCTCCATTCACTTTCACATTAATGTCTATCCTAGGTAGCTCGCAGCAAAAGACCCACGGAAAAGAAGCAGAATGGACAGGTGTATGGTATTCAAAATAATCCCATGCCACAAAATGAAAGCCAAAAGGATTATTATGAAGAGTAAAAATTCTTGAAGAGAGAATATATATCAAAAAGATATACTGAAGACATAAATCAGTAAATGATTGGATTGCTCAAAAGGTTCTTCTCCGTCCATGAGATGAAACAAATCATCACTCACACAAAAGGACACTATGGATGGAAGAACCTAAATCAATATCAAATATAAAAGAAGCAATCCAGGAAGACTCAATAGACAAAAGTCTTAAGAATCAAAAGAATGCAAAAGGCATGGGAATGAGGAACAAACGAATGCATCTATCTAACTCTGCCACGATCCTATCGTGTCATACTCGGAAGCAACCAAATACAGAGGTAAATGAATCTCACATTTTGGCCCCAAGAGAGTTATAGGGACTTCTAAGCCTAGTTACCATAACCCGAGGAACAACAATCAATGTGATGTTCTGAATATTACATTCCTAGAAAAGTATAAAGTCTTAAATAATCTTGAAAGACGCCTGAGTTAGCAGTTTTTGTTTTGAAAATATAGTTTTTGAGAGATCTGTGTTCACCATCTAGTCGCCAATTGTTGCTACTACAACCACTACCCCAAAAATTTTGTGATTTTAGGGCCCCTCCTTAGAATTTTTAGCTTTTAAAATTTCCTAGATTACTTTTTCTCTTTCAAGATCCTTCCATGACTTAGTTTATTTTCCACAAGTTAGAAAAATCCTTTTATCAAAAGTGGAAACTCGGTTTTTTCACCCGATACACCGGATGAACTCATCGAGTCTAGCTAACATGTTGGAGAAACTCGTGCTTTTCATCTGATTTATTGCTTTTTTCTTTATCGAGTCTCGGAAAACATTCGTGAGTTTATCGATGCGTCGATGAAAGTCAGTCTTGGGAGCCGACTTTATCGGCGATGTGATCCTTTTTTGATTGAAGCCTTTGTGAAGGTTGTCGAAAAATCTCATTAATTTTCGTCGATAGCATTGGGTGAACTCAGGGAGTTGATCTGATTTAACCAAGGCATGTTTTACTTTTTCCATATCTGATAGCCTCTCGTCAAGAGCTCTTCATGAATTTTACCGACATGCCTTTATGCAAAAGTCTTCTGAAAGTCTTTTCGATGTCATCGACATGACTCATGTTTTCGTGTCAAAATGTTCGACTGGTCTCACTATTTGTAGCCAATGATATTTTCGTTTGTTTGCTGATGAAGCTTTGCAGTAGTTTTAATGATTCTCTGCGATAGTGTTAGAAGAACTCCATTTTTGGAGTCGGCATTGTCGTGGCTTGTCTTGTCTTTCACCACCGAAGGAGATTCTGAAGATATTGTCAATACTTTGACTATCGGCGGGACTTGTCAAATGCGATTTGATCCCATCGGAACTAGCTCGTGAGTTCAACCGATATGGTCGTGGGCGACTCGGTTTTCTTTGTCGATTCGAAAAGTTGTCGATATGGATTATTACTTTGGCACCAAATGATGTTTTTTTCCTCCCGTGGGTCATTAAGCCACTCAGCGGTCGTATTTAATGATGTTTTTACATTTTTCCTATATAATCTTTGGGGGTTTTTAGGACTATTACCATTGTCTATTTTGAACGCTTCCAACTAAGGACTGCCATCTGGATTTTCTACGAACCAATTGACCTAGTTTGTTCACCAGTTTCCATGCCTTCGTTTTCCATGTAGGTTTTGAACCTCATCTTGGTTTTATTTTTGTTAAATAGTTTGGTAAATGGTGTTTGAGGGTTTTTTTAGCATTCTATGGGATTAGGGTTTTACCCAAGTCGTAATATTTTAAAGCCTTACCTGACCCTATAGGTTTCCTTATCGTTTTTCTTTAGGCTCACAGAACTATGGAGGTTTTTCCCCAAGCCGATTCTCGCCATGAACCCTTGGCACTCTTGTTTTTACTTTGCTAGCATGGTCATAGGGGGTTTCTCACCTGCTCCGCACCGCTCGTCCTCACCGCTCATGCCATGAGCATTGGTATGTCAGACTTGTTCATTGGCGAGGATTTGGCCATTCAATTGTTTTGCAAACTACGTCACATCTGGTTCATATTGACATGCAATGAGAGAGGAGGGTACCACTATTGACCAGATTAGGGTTTTCAAAATTTGTCCTCGAGCTGGGAAGACAGACTAGGGTTTTTCAAAAATTTGCCCTGGTTTACAAAGTTGTCGTAGGTTTTTTCATCAGCTTCTGCAAGGAGAAGCCCTAGTCTGTTCCTTTTGTTTAGAGAAAAGTGTTTGAGTTGAGCCAGTGAAAGGAAATCTTGATCTGACACACCCGAGGTATTTGATGTTCAAAACCATGAGTCTAAACCCTGCGGTGGCATGTGGAGCTTCTTTTTGAACTGGTCCAACCTTGATCTAATGTACACTTTATTGTGTTTGAAATAGCTGGATAGTCTTTGTTTTTATCACAGAAACTTTTGAGATGTTCAAACATGACTTGGTAAATACATTTATTGTTCTCCATCATATTCAATACTGAATACAATCTATGTTTTTGTTTATCTCAGTATATTATATTGATGATGCATGCATGCTTTTGATCACAGTAATTCTAATACCTCACTTGATATGTTTATGTTGTGGCCTCGATCCTCATACAACATCATGCCGAAGAAAGGGTAAAAGAAGGCTCAGGCCACAGGAGATGACCCAGATGTAGAGATTGTGTCCAAAATAGAAATTATTTACAAGGACATGAAGTTTGTCACAGGATTTGAGCCAGAATTTAAATGGGGGAATGTTTATCAGATGATCAAAGACAAGACTGTTCCAGATGCAGGCTTAAAAGACATACCATTGTATGTAAACAGATCCGCTATCACAAAAGTAGCTACACGCCCTGAGCTCTTACCTTGTGCCGAGGTGATTGGTTGGATCTTATCTCGAGCAGATGCAAATACTATGATCGTGTCAAACATGGAAAAACAGTCGTTTGCTTCTTTCAGCCCTACCTACATTGCCAAAGCTTGCAAGCTACCAACACCCTAGAGTATTATGACAGATAAATGGGTACCAGATATGGATTTAGATGCGTTCGATTGTTCCGAGAGGATGATGATATCCAGACATCAATTTTGCATTAAAGCTTCAGGAGAATACAAGACTTCCAATTTGCGCACCCCGTATCGAATCATAGCCCTGATGCTAAATCAAATCTTCGACCGTGAAACCTGGAGGTTCTATAAGATGAGTTGGATTATGTTGATATATCATGTAGCCATGCAAGGAACTATCTTCAATTGGGTAGACATTGTGGAAGATAGCCTGACATCATGCATAGTTGTAGCATTAGGGTGTCTGACCCAAAGGAAATCTGGGTTCTACATGAGCTCCTTTTTTATCGACTGTATCTTATGTATGCACCCATTCCCAAAGAGTAATTATGACTGGGATCCCTCCAGGACTCCTGTATACTCCATGTATCAAATCCTATGGGCACATAAGTATTTCAGTTTTTACAAGACCATATGTGAGGATTTTCTAATACCATTGTATGAGCTGAATTTTCTTCATGAATGAAATTGCATGTTCGAAAGAGCATTGGAGACTGTAAGTGAGTATGGAGATGATTTTTTCTCAAAGGAAGGTTTGTATTTAAGGATGTATGGAGGATCCTAGGCTCCTTCATTCTTGCCAAGATACGCTACTATTTATGTCATCCATAAGGAGGTGGTAATATAGTTGTACATAGACTGTTTCGGGAAATACCTATTTGATATGAAGAAAGTTGTCTACCCACCACTTCCATTTTGCATTGGTATTTATAAATTTACCAAGGTGAAGAGTGCCCCTAAGTTTGTAAGAGAGCTAGAAAACTTCCTTTTCAGGGAGAAAAGTTTCCGCATAAATGACACTTGGGACAAAGTTTCAAAATATTGTGCATCTGTAGGGGTACATTTCGAATACTCTGATCACTTTGACAAGGATGAGCAGGTATACCGAAATGCATGTAACATGAACACTTTGAATAAATGATTTAAGAAGAAAATCATGACTACGGGAGGCAAAGGAAGTAGCTGTAGCACCACTGAACAGTATAAATAGAAAGAAGAAGTTGCTAAGAAAAAGGAAGAGGAGGCTCGGAGGTTAGTTGAAGAAGCAGAGAAACTATTAGCTGAGGAGGCCCAAAGGTAGAAATAATAAGAAGAACAAAGGCAGAAAGATGATGAATCCCAAAGGAAAAGGGAAGAAGAAGAAAGGAGGAAAAAGTAATAAGCTTACAAAATAAGAGAAGAGGGAGAGAATAAAGTTGAAGAACTGAAAAGGAAAGAGCAGGAACACTAGGAGATAGAGAATCTGGAGCAGGACCAAGCCCATGATAATCCAGTTGATTCTTTTGTCCCATCGGGTAGAACAATGACAGGAATCCAAGTTTCCCTGGTAGAGCTTGGATTGGTACCATTCATCCCATCTAATAAACATGCCATGGCTAACTTAGACATAATTTTCTTTGACAAGAATAAGAAAATAATTGTAAGAAGGTTGGAGAAAAGGTTGAAAGTAGGTGATCAACCTGTAGAATTCATGGCGACAGAAAAGACATTCATACAAGGGATAAATGAGGACCCTCAACTCCTTACAATGGCGAGCATAGCAGCAGCACAAACTAACGCGAATAATGTTAGTAAGCTGGTAGAGGATGTTGGGCATCACAAAGAAAGAATGTCGCAGATGAAGGAGACTTTGAGAAAAGAAAGAGGAGAGGGACAAGAATTAAAAAGAAAACATGATGATACTTTATTAGAGTTTGAGAGACTCAAGAAGGCATATCAAGTTCTGGAGTTGGACAAGGATGCATTAATATTGTCAGTTGCAATCACCAAGGGAGAAAAGAGAGATCTTGAAAGCAAGTTTCATGTACCCATACCCTGATTATCATGTGGAATTGAAAATTTCTTAAAGAACCTTTGTTCTTCTTTGAATCATCATGCATGGATGTGAAAACACTCTTCAACATTCATGCTCTAATACCACACTGTCACATCCCCTCTCGACCACTAGAGATGGAACATGACCATTTCTGCTACCTAACTGATGCAGGAGCATCCAGCTCGAAGTTCATTGAATTTTGTATGTATTTTAATGGATTTTTGATTTTGTAGAGATCTATAGAGGCATGAAATCATCTTGCGTTCACTCTATACAAGTCTACTGATAAATTCTCCAACTTCCCAACACCAGAGAAATTGACCCTGTCAGTGATCAATTCGACGATCTACGAAGAAAGATCTCAGAGGAGATAGAACGATGGAGAAAGATTGTGGTCGAAATCGACGGTCACAATTCATTCCACATCTAGAACCAAATCAATGACTAAGAATCAACCCGCAAGAATCAACGGTGCAGAAAGCTTGAGTTTGAGGAAATGGGAAAATATGGAAATTGCGATCCCGCATCCCGCATGCTGAATAGACGGTTGCAGAAAGGAAAGTTGCGGAAATAGAAATTTGCAAAGCCACATCCCACATCCAACATCCCGCATCCTGCAAGTCACAGAAAGGAGAGTTGTGAAAGGAAATCTGTGTGGAATAGAATTTACAGAAGGACGTTTCTGCATCCTACATCCCGCAAGTTGCGAAAAGGAGAGTTGTGGAAGGAAATTCAACCTATTAACAGAAGTATTGGGCCGATTTGATCATTTGGGCCATCATCAATCTGGCCATCTAAGCCCCATAATGTAATATAGAATGCATTGAACTTAAAAACATTCAACGATGTATAAAACATGCAATATATAGCGGAAGAAAATACATTCATCAAAGCATTCAACATGTTCATCACAATTAATTAAACAAAATACAGTTGCAGCACACAAGAAATACTTATCTTGAAAGAAGCTTGTCCTGCAACCAACTACGTCGCTGCAACGTTCCACCCAACCATAGGCCAGTTTGCTCATCAATCTCTCAGTAGCACTTCCACCCTCGAGCTGGGCATGATTCCCACAAGGAATAAGGAACACTAGCATGCTCACACATAGCCAAGGATACAACAAAACTCAACCAAGCCAACACACTTGAGTTTATCAGGCTACAAACAAACAAGCCAATATATTGCTAGGTGTATTAGGCTAATCATCCAAGCCAACATTCACATTAAGGACCATCCAAGCCAACTAACAGATGGGTTTGTCAAGATGCAAAGGAGATGGAAAACTGGAACTGCTAAGCTAGTGAGCTCAACCCCCAATCTATGGACACCTTCACTAGATCAGGATTGGTTCCTAAAACCATCTACACACCCAACACAAGGAAGCATCCCCGTCTCTGCTACACAGTCCCTCAGGCTATGCCTTCCATTCCAGTGTTGTTTAGGGTGTGCAAAGAAGAAAACCAACCCCTCTAGATCTATTTGTGAGGTTCCTTCCTACATTAGGTTTATCAAGCTAGTTCAGACCCAATTCCACTCCAAACCAATTCAAACCAAGGCAAAATATGTACACACAGCAAAACATGCTTCCACTCCCTCTATGGCAGAGGATACCATTGCACAAAAACACTAAGGAAACCACAGATGACCACTCTTTCTCACAAAATCGAGTGATCTCCACTGCTCATTCACTCAGCAAACACTGGAGAAGAATTGAAAAAACCATAGTATTCATAATTACATATCGACGTGGAGGGGTGGTGGTGGTGGGAATCTGCATGGAGGTAGCTTTCTGTATTCCTCCCATAAAATAGGAGTCATCAACACTTTAGCAATTAGGGCTTCTAGAATTTTAGATACCGACCATCTCCAAGAAGAAAAATACCACCTCAAGGAGGTATTCATGAACATAGGTTACGAACCTAGGGCTATTAAGAAAGCTTTAGATAAGGCCAATAATAGACACCCATATAACCTTGCAACATCCAAGGATTTGACTCACACCCCTAGTACCCAAACCTGTGACACGAGAGCCTACTTACCTTACATCCAAGCTAGGGTCCTTGATAAGATCTCCAGAATCCTTAAAAAGAATAATATTACTACTTCATTCAAACCCTTGGAAACTATTAAACAGAAAATGAAATCTGTAAAAGACCCGATCGACCCGGAACAACTTAGGGGAGTCTACAACATCCCGTGTTCTTGAAATATTAGTTATATAGGTGAGACCTGACATTCATTCCACACAAGACTAAAAGAGCATGGAGCTGACATAGGGAAAGAACGAGTCCGTACCTCAACCCTAGCAGAACATTGCACCAAAACCAAACATCAAATTTGCCTTGAAAACACCAAAATCCTAGCTAAAGAAAACCACTATTTCAAAAGGAAATTTAGGGAAGCCCTAGAAATCATCAAACATCCAGGCAATCTGAATAGGGATGGAGGCCTTGAAGTCAGCATGAGTTGGCTTCCTTCTATCCTAAAACAAAATTAAGTAGATAACCCCCTTTCCTTACCTTCTAAATGTTAAGACTGGTAACCCGTTGTCATGATTAAAATATTGAATTACAACAATTAAAATTCTTAACCCTTACTACAATATTAACATTTAAAAGTTAAAATTAAAATTATTAAATATTTAAGGTTTAAAATTGAAACTAACATTAACTACAATTTATTATTTGACCAATAACTAAACCTACACTTCAATAAAATACTATTACAGTTACATATTTAATATATTAAGTACCTATTATTTGTTTTAACCTAAAATTAAAAATAAACAACTTTTACTTCAAAACAAAACTTGTAATCTATAACTTAAATGATCGTCTCAACCATAGACATTTAGGTTTAAAATTTAGGGTTTTACTTAATTAATTAAATTAATTAATATCCAGAACTCACCTGAAAAACCTAAAATCCTAGAGCCAACCTCAACTTGTCTCCACATCCCATTACTATTTATATAGATCTTACGCTCTTCATAATACTCGGTAATATGTCCTGATGATGGATCCTGTTTTGGATTCGAAATGTCGATATGCAGTTATGAATACTGTGGTTTTTCCAATTCTTCCCGAAATTAACCACCACAGAAGTCTTGCTACAAAAACAAAGGAGACCTCAAATCTTTACGTGGCTGAGGATGGTAACAACAGACGATCAACCCAGAACAAACCATGGTTCTACAAACAGGATAAATGCCCCGGCATGCATGAACAGAATGGAAAAGAGAAATGATCAGAATGGACCACAACGTTTTGGTGAAATCCAGATGATGGACTGGGCATGCACAATGAGGAAAGAAACTGGAAACGTGAAGGATGGATGATCAAAAACGTCCCCCGCTCTCCAAAACGTGAGGGAAGATGAAAACGTGAATGCATGAGGGAATGGGCATATGTTTTTGGTGTTTTCCTTTGACACGTGGATTTTCCCCAATGGCTCAAGGTTACACATCCCCCCCTCATCCTTAGGAAATCATGCCCCCATCTCATCATGTGTTGCATTGACATAGCTGGTTATAAGTTTTTAATTAAATTGCATATTTATATGATGCCCAAAACTATAATGTGTCGACTAGCACAAAATACCATTGGCATCGATTTTAATCGCCGAAACATAAAACACTAAATCAATGGTGGGGATTTTGCCTTTAGCTCCACACCATGATTAATTACAATATTTACATCATATATATTTAATGCAAACGGGGTCAAATACGGGGTGTTACATTCCCCTCCCCCTTCAACAACACTGTCCTCGGTGCTTTACAAAATTCAACAAAAAAATGCTACACTGGTACCGCCCTCAGTGCTCCGCAGAATTGAACAAAAATGGATGTGCCAATCGCATGGAATATTCTAGCTCCCATGTAGCCTCTTCAGGACCGTAGTGCTCCAATTACACCTTCACCTACCCTATGGTTCGATTCTGAAGCATTGTGACCTTCTTGGCAAGGATACGCATTGGCTCGATTTGGAATTCTCCCTCGGGTTTGATCCGGATTTACGCATGAACGAAATGAAAGAACATATACAGAATCATAATAACAGACATTTTGCAAAGATAACAGAGATACAGTAAACACATATTCTATTAAATGGCGGAAATAGAACAAACTGTAATACAATTGCTAGAATGGTGGTAGCTATCTCTGAGAAGAGATGTGGCTGCTACGCTCATCCGTGCCAAGTTGAATACAAAACGTGGCCAAAGGGGCCTATTTATAATAAGAATAAGGTGAGAACCCCAAAATTCCAAAACGTAACCCTAGAAGATAAACCGTCATAAAGTTTGCGGCCCCAAGGTGGTAAGTTGAACAGTCAACTTCTCGGGGTCATAACTTTTGCATACGATCTCCGATTTGGGCGTTAGATAGCTCGTTGGAAAGGTTTGTCTAAACTTTACAACTTTTGGTCAGCCAAATGCATGCTAATGGCCACCATTTGGACCCGAATCTCCAAAAAACGTCATTTAGGGCCTCAAAATGGCCCCAGAAGTTTAGGACTCGAAAAAATTGGAGAAAAATAACTAGGAAACTGACACAATGGACAATTGTTTTGAGCCAGTGGAATAGGTGGGTGGCCACCGATCTCCATCTGGATCAATCCTCCCTCCTTAGGAAGCAATGGTCTCCATTGCATCGAATCCCATATCATATCTCGAACTGTGTGTTGAGTTGATCTCCTGGTGCGACATTTGTTGAAGTGAAGAGGCTGCTTTTCTTTGGCATCCTGAGAGGGTTGTAATTGTTGTGTGGATGATTTGTTTTTGGATGAGCACCTTGAATGCGTGGCCTTGCATTGTAGAGGTACTAGGATATATGAGGAAACAATGGATTTGTCTTCTTCTTGTGTCTGATGAGCAGAGACACCCTGTGTAGAGGGTGTGGAGGTCTCTATGATCTTATGTTCTCCTTCAGACGCAATTGTGATGAGGAATAATTTTCTGGTGTGGGAGCTTATCTTCCTATGCTGTGAGACTGTAGCAGGTGCAACTGTCTCTGGGATCCGGTACAGTTGTCCTCCCAAAGTGACAATGAAACTGTGAGGTCGTGACTCATATACAACATGACGCTTCCACATATATGGTTGTCCTAAAAGAACATCACATACTTCAAGTGGGGCCACATTACACAGTACCTCGTCTTTGAAAGGCTTGATGCCATATGGTAGGAGGCATTGTTGAGTAATGCGGATACCTCATCCTTGGCTTAGCCAATCGATGCTATAAGGTTGCAGGTGTGGTGTTGTCGGAAGCTCCAATCTCTTGATGACGTCTGCTAAGATCAAGTTCTTTTGGCTGACGTTGTCAACAACAAAATGTAGAGGCATCCCCTTCACCCACATCTGGGAGTGGAATAGGTGCTCCTCTGCCTCTGACTCTTCAGGATCCTCTAGTTGAATCTATGCGGTAGCAATAGTGGCAGTAGGTTCTGCATCAATGATCTGCCTCCCATTGTGTGCGGCTGTGGCATTGGGTTCAGAATCAGAATCAGGATTTGATTCTGAAGATTTGATCTCGGCCACTAGTAACTGCTTTGAGCGACATTCATCAGTGTTGTGCCAAGGGATTTTATGAAATTCACACCACTTACCAGTGTCCTTCTTTGTCTTTCAATCTCCCTTCTTTGCTTGTGGTGGGGACTAATTGTTGTTTTCTTTTGTTGTGTTCTGCAGGCCAAGGTTTCCCTTACCTTGCTTCTGCGGTGGATTCGCAGGTCCAAAGTCTCGCTTGTTCTTTTATCGAAATTTCTCCTCGATTTTGACAGCATACTGATAGGCGGATCCAAGTGAAGAGATGTCAAGGAAGTCCATCTCAGTTCGGATGTACCGATGTAGACCACTGTGATATTTCAGGATTAGGTGCCGCTCGGAGTCTTTGATACTCAGCTTTGTCCGCAGGGTATGAAATTTGTTGGTGTACTCCGACACCGTCTGGTCCCTTTCTTGACGCAGAATGGTCCATTTTGTGTACTGGTCATCATAGTTTCCCACAGGGTAATACTGTTCCCCAACGGCATCTATGAAAGAGGCCCAAGTGGGATTTGTTTCAAACATTCCAGACTAGTCTGATGAGTTTTGCTCACAATAAGTACCCCACCAATTTTGGACATGGGGGACTGCCTTAAGGAGTGCAAAGGTGATCTTTTCTCTATCAGAAAAATTGTGGACAGATAAATACCCTTCTAGAACATTCAACCAATTATCTAGGGAATCTGCATCGATATTGCCTTCAAATAAAGGAATATCAAAGTTAACTTGTACCTTAAAGGGAGTTGCATCCCCGAACCGACTGCTCGTTGAAGATGCACTTGCCATTGCCGGCATTCGCTGAAGGATTTGGGCGAAACTATCCATCAACTTGTTCCTTTGTCGCTCGAGGGCTTGCTCAAGCAGCAACTTGATAGGATCTCCTGCTCCGTCGTCTCTCTTTTCTTCCGCCATGGGAGGTCATTTGGGATGGAGAGAATGATCAAGTGAAACTAGTTCGAGACCAAACTCTCTATACTCGGACCTCGTCAGGGACATGCGCCGAGAAACAATCAAAGAGCAGATTGCTCTGATACCACTGATCCAGATTTACGCGTGAACGAAATGAAAGAACATATACAGAATCATAATAACAGACATTTTGCAAAGATAACAGAGATATAGTAAACACATATTCTATTAAATGGCGGAAATAGAACAGACTGTAATACAATTGCTAGAATGGTGGTATCTATCTCTGAGAAGAGATGTGGCTGCTACGCTCATCCATGCCAAGCTGAATACAAAATGAGGCCAAAGGGGCCTATTTATAATAAGAATAAGGTGAGAACCCCAAAAGTCCAAAACGTAACCCTAGAAGATGAACCGTCATAAAGTTTGCGGCCCCAAGGTGGTAAGTTGAACAGTCAACTTCTTGGGGTCATAACTTTTGCATACGATCTCCGATTTGGGAGTTTGATAGCTCGTTGGAAAGGTCTGTGTAAGCTTTACAAATTTTGGTCAACCAAATGCATGTCAATGGCAACCATGTAGCCCTGAATCTCCAAAAAACGTCGTTTAGGACCTCAAAATGGCCTCGAAAGTTTAGGACTTGAAAAAATTGGAGGAAAATAACTAGAAAACTACCACAATGGACAATTGTTTTGAGCCAGTGGAATAGGTGGGTGGCCACCGATCTCCATCTGGATCAAGGTTCCACCTGAATCACATACCAATTTATCACATGGTTAGGATCATGTACATATCTCTTAAGCAAAGAAACATGAAAAACATTATGATCCCTAATGCTAGCAGGAAATGCAAGTCTATATCCAGCTGGAACTATTCTTTCAAGCACTTCAAACAGCCCACAGTATCTAGGTGACAGCTTGGTACAACTTTTAAGCTTCAAGGAACTCTTATTTTCCCTCACTCTAAGGTAAACATGATCCCCAACACTGAACTCTCTATTCACCCTATGCTTATATGCATAGCTTTCTTGTCTATCCTAAGCTACTTTCAGATTTTGCCTCATATTTATAACCTCTTGCTCCATCTCCTTGAGCAATTCTG
The DNA here is from genome assembly GCA_001517045.1 of Pseudotsuga menziesii. Taxonomy (NCBI): domain Eukaryota; kingdom Viridiplantae; phylum Streptophyta; class Pinopsida; order Pinales; family Pinaceae; genus Pseudotsuga; species Pseudotsuga menziesii. Next base: position 88,015 of record LPNX010889959.1, on the reverse strand, counting down.
GACCAAGCACAACCCTATTCACTAGGTTATCCCAAGTCACTGGTGTCCTATGCCTCTTGCCATACAAAGCTTCATAGGGACTCATCCCCGAGGATGCTTGTTGTCCATTGTTATAAGCAAACTCTACCAGGTGTAAATAATCTTCCCACTTAGTTGGCTTGTCCATCACATACATGCGAAGCATGCCTTCAAGCACTTGATTTACTCTCTCTATATGCCCATCAGTCTGAGGATGGTAGGTCATGCTGAAATTCAATTTTGTACCCAAATCTGCAAACAATCCCTTCCAAAAATTGGAATTGAACTTGACATCTCTGTCAGAGACTATTGCATTAGGCAATCCATGCAATTTGAAAATATCCTTCATGAAGATCTTTGCAATGTCATTAGTCTTATGCATAGACTTAAACGGTATAAAATGTGTTTCCTTTGTCAACTTATCAACCACAACCATCATGGAATCATGTTGTCTCCAAGTCATTGGCAATGCTATAGTAAAATCCATGGAAATAACTTCCCATTTCCATTCTGGAACTGGAAAAGGCTGCAACAAACCTACTGGGTGTTGATGCTCAACCTTCACATGCTAACATTTCATGCACCTTGAAATATATTCAGCCCTACCCTTTTTCATTCTTGGCCAAAAGTACTGCTTTCTGGTTGTAGCAATTGTCTTTTGATATCGTGGGTGACCAAAATATGGAGCTTGATGGATCTCATCCATAACAAACATCCTCAAATATGCTACATTCAGAATATAAATTATGTTCTTATACGTAAGGAGTCCATATTCTTCTAATTTATATCCCTCATACATCTTTTCAAGGCTTTGCTGCTGTAACTTGTCCTTTACCTGCACATACATTTCATCTTCAGCAGTATGACTAACAATCTGTTGTCTCAAATCTGATTGGAAAATACTAAGAGATGCCACGTGCATTTCCTGCACCTTCCTATTCAACTACCTTATTCTCTTTTCCCTTTATGTGGTTGATTTCAAAATCAAACTCACATAAAAACTCCAATCATCTAGCTTGCCTAGAATTTAGAGTAGGTCGATCAAACAAATACTTCAAACCATAATGGTATGTCCTTAGCTCAAATATTATGCCCATCAAGTAATGCCTCCACATCTTAGGAGCATGTACTATGGCTGCAAGTTCTAGATCATAAGTGGCATAGTTCTTCTCATGCTCCTTCAACTTTCTTGATTCTTAACATATTACGTGGTTTTCTTACATAAGAACTCCACAAAGTCCTTGACCGCATGCATCAGTACACACCACAAAATCTTTCTTTGGGTCTGCAACTTTCAAGAATGGTGCACTTGTGAGAATATTCTTCAACTATTTGAAGCTTTCTTCACACCTTGATGTCCATTCAAACTTTATCCCCTTCCTTTGCAAAGAGGTGATGGCATGTGCAACCTTGGAGAATCCTTAAATGAATATCATGTAGTATCATGCAAGTCCCATAAAATACCTTACATCTGTCACATTTCTTGGAGTAGGCCAATTCATAATGGCTTCAATCTTGTCAAGGTCCATAGATATACCCTCTTCTATGATAATGTGACCCAAATATTGAATTATATCTTTATAGAAGTCACACTTGCTCAACTTTGCATATAGCTTATGCTCCCTGAGCAATTGTACTGTCAATCTCAAGTGCTCTTCATTCTCTTCCTCATTCTTAGAATAAATAAGAATGTCATCAAGGAAAACAAGAACAAACTTGTCCAAATACCTGTTGAAGACACTATTCATAAGGCACATAAATGTAGTTGGTACATTTGTGAGACCAAATGGTACCACTACAAACTCATAATGTCCATAGCTTGTCCTGAAGGTTATCTTATGAATGTCTTCATCCTTGATTCTCACATGATGGTAACTAGACCTCAAGTCAAACTTGGAAAATACCTTTGCTCCTCTCATTTGATCAAAAAGGTCATCAATCCTAGGAAAATGATATTTGTTCTTCACAGTGACTTTGTTTAGTTGTCTGTAATCAATACAAAATCTTAGTGTACCATATTTCTTCTTCACAAACAAAACTGGTGCTCCCTAAGGGGACACACTCGGCCTAATATACTTCTTCTCCAATAACTCTTGCAACTGCATCTTCAGCTCTAGCATTTTCAGTGTACTCATTATGTAGGGTGCTTTGGAAATTGGTGCTGCTCCTAACACAAGCTCAATTGTGAAAGCAATGTCTCTCTTTGGAGGAATCCCTAGAATCTCATCAGGAAAAACATCCCTGAATTCCTGCAACACATGAAACTCCTCCAACCTAGGAGTTTCATTCTCTATTGCCTCCACAATATGAGCTGCATACAACTAGAAACATTTCCTACAAAACTTCTTTAATTGCATTGTTGAAATCTCCCTCATATAAATCACCTTTGGAATGCCTCTTACAACTATTGGGTTCCCTTCTTCATTCATGCATTTAAAAGTCATATTATAACAGTCGATATTTACCCTATGAGCTTCTAACCAATCCATTCCAATGAGAACATCATAGGAACCAAGTGGTAGAACATTCAGATCTACACAAGTGACCAATCCATTCATCACCAATGGTAATTTCTCTACCACTTTACTAACCTTTCTCTTAGTTCCAGTGGCTAGCTGAAGTAACCACGATTTGCTATGCTTTACTTTCTTAAAAGCAAAAATCTCCACTACTCTAGGAGCAATGTAACTGTGAGTAGAACCAGGGTCGATCAAAATAGAAATAGATTGCTCAACAATATTACCTACAACTTCAACCATAGTTGATTGGTGATCTTCCTAGCGGTCCACCAGTGCTGCATAGATCCTAGGGACAACCCTTGCTACTTGACCCATTGTTTCTACCTCTTGAATGTTGTAAGCTGGCCTTGCTTTCTCATGCTCAAGTGGACACTTCCTGCGCAAGTGGGGTCCTCCACATTTCCAACATTGGAGTGGTTCTTTATTCTATTGTGGTTCTCTTGGATTTTCTTCCACCACTCTAGCTGGCTGCTTCTCAACTTTGGATGGCTGCTTCTGTTGATTCCTTAAGATAGAATGTTTGAAATGTTTCTTCCTTTGGTCAGACTTTTCATTCTTCTTGTCCTTCCATGTCTTATGATAATCAGGTTTTCCTTTGCTTTGCTCATAGCAATACTTAGCATTCCTTATCGCTTCTTCCAGAGTTCTAGGTTCATAAAACTCAATTATGTCTTTGTAGGACTGAGGCAATCCACTCAAGAAACGTGAATTTTCACTTTTTCATCTTTGATGTACTTAACATACCTCAACATCTCCAAGAACTTGTTTGCATACTCTTCCATGGTATGTTGTCCCAATCTTAGCTCATGGAATTCCGTGATCTTATCATAGTACCTATCAGAGAGGTACTTCTGCTTGAAATACTTCTGGAACTTTTTCCACACAATTTTCCTTTCATTAATCTTTTTCACTTGCCTGAACTTCTCCCACCATATGGATGCTCTTCCAGTCAAATTGAAGATGGCTACTCTAGCCTTCATATTTCTAGAGTAGTCTTGGACTTGGAAATATTTCCACATCCCAAGAAGACAAGCTTCAGCTTCTTGACCATTCTTTATCTCACCATTGAAGGTAGGAGGCCTTTCCTTCTTAAATTCATCATGTGAAGAGTTCTGGTAGTGCCTCTTTCTCCTATTCTCATGAGAAGAATTGTGTAGCAGGGATTTCTCCCTACTACAAGGGCAGGAATGGCTCCCTTCTATCTATAGGATAGAATTGTAGGTTCCTGCTGGTGGGTAAATGCTGGAAATAAAACAAAATGTAAATAACGGAAATGAAACCTAAGCTAAGAATGGCTTGCTTAGCTCGACCCATGAGGGGACACTCGAATGTGTAATGCCCATAAACATCCCAGAGTGTGCACGGTTGGTTTGTGCACAACGAGGCGTTGCGTCTTGGTGCATTTGGTCGTGGGGGGTTTTGAGCTGGCCGGTTTGCCGCGGCATTGTTGGGAGGGTTAGGTTGTTGACCGCCTCCCTACGGTTGGTTATTGGCTTGGTTCTGGGGCCGATTATTCCTAGCTTGCCCTTGTTGATTGTTGGGGGCAGGCTGGTTGGGATGGTTTTGTTGTGCGAACACTTGTCCCAACGGAGCGGGTGGAGCGGGGGTAGGGGCTTGAACTGTTTGCAATTGTGGTGCATAGTAGATTTGTGGGGGTGGCAGTGCCACAAATGTGGGCATTTGCCCTGCATACTGCTATGTTGGCCAAGCCATGGCCTGAGCCTATTGCGATGGTGCAGGCTGTGCATAGGAAGTTGTTGCTCCGGACTTGGAAATCATTCTGGCATAGTCCGGAGTATGGTTGTGGTGTAACGGCAGGTGGTGTCGGACGATGCTGTGGATGTTGGGAGACCGAGCCTATGATGTTGTCCGCCGCATGAGATGCCCCCAGTGTGTCACGGTAGGAGGTGCCTGTGCGGGGAGCATCTGGGATGACGGTGTACAGGTATCCAGACTGAGCATAGATAAGGTCAAACTGTTGAGCTTTTAGTATGGCCTCTTCTTCGGATTGGGGACGTTCGGATGCGACGTCCTTTGCTATGGGTGGGAGCAAGGTCTTAAGGAACCAATCCAAGAAGATCCTGTCGTCAAGTTGGATTTTACATAGGCTACAGCGTCGCCGCCACTCATGGATATGGTCAGTTATATGAGTGGCAATGTTCTGACAGTAGGATAGCAGGATCTCCACCCCCTCGTCATATCTGACAGGGAGTTGAAAATACTGTAGGAACATGAAATATAGGGAGTTAAAGTCTAGGTATTTGGCCTGTGGTAGCTCAATGTACCATTTGGCCGCGGCACCTGTAAGGGTGCATTGGAATAGCCTCAAACCGATGGAATTGTCTACGATGTTGTTGGATGAGCACCATAGATGGAATGTCATAATGTGGTTTTGGGGACATTCCCCTCCTTTGCCTTCAAACTTGGGGATGTTTGATGGCAGCTTAATTGGCATTAGAGGCCAAAAAGTTTGATGGCAAATGGGGTCGTTTGTTAATCGTGCCAAATCAGGCAAGTTAAGGCGAGCCATGAAAGGCAGATTTGACTCGAGGTTGATATGAGATGGGGCAGTGATGGTGGTGGGGTTTGCATGTGCGTAATGCATCTACACAGCTAGGGGTACTTGCGGTGGCACTATTGTGGATGGGCCAATGCCCCCAAGTGTGGTGGGAGGGACTGTGTGGGTGGAATGGACATTGCCCCCATGTATGACAGTAGGGGCAATGTAAGTAAACGGTCCTACCCCCCCGTGTGGCAGGAGGGGCAGTGTGTGTGGAGGGGCCACTGCCCCCGTGTGTTGCAAGTGGGCCAGCTTGGTTGGTCACTATAGGTGGTGGCAGCTAACTGATGACAGTTTGCATCACTGTGCTTGGGCCACCTGCAGGGTTATTGGTGACAGTTTGTGGTGTGGACATGGGTCCACTTGCTATGGAGATGCCCGAAAATGGATCCGGGTTGGCACCAGCCATGGGGCTTGATGGTGCAGTATGGAGGTCTGGTTCAGACTGATATGGGTTTGAATCTGAATCAGAGGCTATGTGGCCTTTCAATGGTGTGGGAGATCGTTGAGAACGGTTTTGACGGTGTCGATTGAGTGTTCCAAATTCTGGTGGTTCGCCTCTTAGGCGTGAGGAAGAGCGTGAGGGATTAATTATGTTAGATGTTTATCAAACTGATGGGAATGATGTTTAGACCCCGATTTCAGTGGCTTCCTATTGGCTATAGGTGGTCACTTAGCCACCACGACTACCAGAAGACAGCGCTTGGCTTTTTCCTCACAGGTGTTTCTACTCAATCGAAAGGGGTCGTTGCCCGTTTTGCTTGGTGATTCCTCTCAGCGGCCAGCTCCTTTGGGGTTCCTGTGGTACTCCTCATAATGATTTTCTGGGAAGATCCCAAGTACTTCCCACAGTTGAAGTAGTCAGGGACTTATGTCCTCAAAGACTGCAGATTGTTTGAACTTAGTGTAAATTGATAAATTTTACGGCTCTCTCAGCGTCATGAACTGAGTTGGGTTGATTACTTGGTATGGTGTATTTGTTTGTCTGTCTTTCTGGTATTTGGTAGCTACAAATGGTTTATGACTTCATCATATTGTGGTAGAGTTCATGTCATTATGTATGCAAGCATTGAATAATCAGAAATTTGTAAACAGATACAGTTTTTAACCCTAAATGTTGATGGCCTTACTAGATGACTACCTCACACTAATATTCCTCTTCAACCAAAAGAAGGTGTTGGGCTCTCAACACAATGGGACTAAGCCCATCCGTAGATCCACAGGTCACCTCCCTGATGCAAGGTTGGTCAACAGGGAGGACGCTTAGCGCCGTGAGAAGCCCTCCTTCTCTACCCCCTCTACCTTCCATGTCATCCGATTTTAATGGTTTAGAACAATATTCAATGAAGGGCCTAGGTCTATACGAGCTTGCCCTTCGTCATATCCCAGAATACCCTGGAGGGTGATGACTGGGTAGAGGAGGAAGGGTAAGAAAGACAGTTAGTTTTAGGTTGATTTTAGTTAAGTTGCATTCATTTAATTAAGCCATTAAAATTTACTTTGAATTTACACTTTGTTATGTAAATGAAATTGCAATAAAATGAAACAGAAACAAAAATGAAATGGTTCAAATGGATAGAGGCAGCTGAGAGGCAAAGGTGTCTCAAGTCATCCATGGGCAGCATAATAGTATGCAAGGGAGAAGTTTTTTGAGAGTGACCCCCACCCTCCTTTTATAGTTTTTTCAAGGGGTTTTAGGGTTTTAAGCCCTTGGTCAGGGCTTTAGCCCCTTTTTTGGGCTTTTAGCCCCTTCTGCCCTAACTTTAGCTCCTTTTAGGGTTTTCCTACCAAAAAACTTCTCCCTTGCATATTGTTATGCTGCCCGTGGAGGCCTTGAGACCTTTGCCTCTCAAGCCACCCACACTCCCTGTCCCCAGTATGGTCGCCAATTCTGTAGTAGGGATTTCTCCCTACTACAGGGGCAGGAATGGCTCCCTTCTGTCTATAGGACAGAAAGGTAGGTTCCTACTGGTGGGTAAATGCTGGAAATAAAACGAAATGTAAATAACAGAAACGAAAGCTAAGCTAAGAACAGAAAGGAGATAGAAGCAATGATGAACCCCTCTGCACACAAGGGTTAGGGTTCCGCTTCCAAAGACCTGCAAATAAATCCTAAGCTACAATAGATTGAAACACCTGCAAAATAATGTTAGATCTAAAACCTGCAAATGAAATAAGGGTTAGAAATCAAAGAAAACTAAGAAACTAAGAAACAAAACATGAAATATGGTTATACCTTCTCTTGGGTGGAAATGGGCCACCATGCCCTAGCTTGTGGAAGCACCTCTCTTGGATGGGGGAGCAATGGCTCAATGGAAATGGAGGAGAGGGAGTGTGGGTGGCTTGAGAGGCAAAGGTCTCAAGGCATCCACGGGCAGCATAACAATATGCAAGGGAGAAGTGTTTTGAGAGTGACCCCCCACCCTCCTTTTATAGATTTTTTGGGGGTTTTAGGGTTTTAAGCCCTTGGTCCAGGATTTAGCCCCTTTCGCCCAAACTTTAGCTCATTTTAGGGTTTTAGGCTCTTTTGAGCGGTTTTAGCACCTTTTTGGAGGCTTTAACCCCTATGAGAGTTATTTAGGCTCCTTTTTGGGGGTTTTAAGCCCTTTTCTTCATCCTTAAGCCTTTTTTAGGGTGTGGGGGTCTAATGGAGGGTCGTGAATGGGTGTCCTTAGGTGGTGTAGGCCATGTAGAGTTGAGTGAGGGATTTTTTGGGTTAACAACTTGAACCACTAGTGTATCCTTCAGAGTCAGATGACCCACTCGGATATCTCTTTTTTCTTTTACCAGTGCTCTTACTTACTTCTGGTCTCACTGTTTGGTCCCCAGAGTTTATTTGCATCTGAATGTCTATTGAAATTTGTAGCATAGCTACATTCAGCTGATTCTACTCCTCCGGATCATTAACCAATCTTTCATTATCTGCCCTGTAACTTTGCATCTCCACCCTTAGGCTTCTCATGGTGGCTGCAAAATCTGGGGCAATATCTTGAAACCTCCTCCCATTAGACTTTGTCTCAGCATTTCCAACTTGGATATTTTCCCCCATAGCATCTTCCCCACATTCATAGGGGTTTTTTGCATCCTCACACATGTCGGTTTTCATGGCTCAGCCAAACCAACTTTACCGAGATGCACTCTCTTGAATGATGCCTTTTGAAGGTGACTATAATTCTGTAAAATGTGTTAATAAAAAAATTGTTAGCTGCATAATAAAATCAGAAGTAAAATCCATTTACCAATAGCTCTGTTAACTGTTCAACTTGGCCCATCAAGGCCCAATGCCACAACCTACAGCTCTGATACCGCATTGTCATGTACCCATACCCCGATTATCATGCAAAATTGAAAATTTCTTAAAGAACCTTTGTTCTTCTTTGAATCACTAAGCATGGCTGTGAAAACACTCTTCAACATTCATGATCTGATACCACACTGTCATGTCCCCTCCTAACCACTAGAGAGGGAACACGACCGTTTCTGCTGCCTAACTGATGCAGGAGCATCCAGCTTGAATTTCATTGAATTATGTATGTATTTTGAAGGATTTTTTATTTTACATAGATCTATAGAGGCATGAACGCATCTTGCATTCACTCTATACAAGTCTGCGGATATATTCTCCAACTTCTTGACAACAAAGAAATTGACCCTATCAATGATCATTTCAACGATCTACAAAGAAAGATCTCAGAGGAGATCGAATGACGAAGAAAGATCACGACGGAAATCGACAGACACAATTTGTTCTGCATCTAGAAACAGATCAATAGCTGAGAATCAACCCAAAAGAATCAATGGTGCGAAAATCTTGAGTTTACAGAATCAGGGAAGTATGGAAATTGCGATCCCACATCCCGCATCTCGCATCCTGCATGCGGAATAGACCGTTGTGGAAAGGAAAGTTGAAGAAATAGATATCTATGAAGCCGCATCTCGCATCCCACAAGTTGCAGAAAAGAGAGTTGCGGAAGGAAATCTGTGGGGAACATAATTTACAGAAGGACATTTCCGCATCTTGCATCCTGCATCCCGCAAGTTGCGGAAGAAAATTCAGCCTGTTAATAGAAGTCTTGGGCCGATTTGATCATTCAGGCCATCACCAATCCAACAATCTAAGCCTCATAACATAATATAGAATGCATTGAACTTAAAAACATTCACAGATGTATAAAACATGCAATATATAGCGGAAGCAAATACATTCATCAAAGCATTCAACATGTTCATCACAATTCATTAAACAAAATACAGTTGCAGAGATTACACACAAGAAATACTTATCTTGAAATAAGTTTGTCCCGCAACTAGCTACATCGCTACAACATTCCACCCAACCATAGGCCAGTGCACTCATCAATCTCTCAGCAGCACTGCCACCCCTGAGTTGGGCATGATTCCCACAAGAAATAAGGAACACTAGCAAGCTCACACATATCCAAGGATACAACAAAACTCAGCTAAGCCAACACAGTTGGGTTTATGAAGCTACAAACAAACAAGCCAATATACTGTTGGGTTTATTAGGCTAATAAGCCAAGCCAACTAACAGATGGGCTTGTCAGGCTGCAAAGGAGCTAGAAAGCTGGAACTGCTAAGCTAGTGAGATCAACCACTGAGCCATGGACACCTTCACTAGATCGGGCTTGGCTCCTAAAAACATCTACACACCCAACACAAGGAAGCATCCCCTTCTCTGCTACACAGTCCCTCAGGCTATGCCTTCCATTCCAGTGATGTTCAGGGTATGCAAAGAAGAAAACCAGCCCCTCTATATCTATTTGTGAGGTTCCTTCCTACACTAGGTTTATCAAGCTAGTTCAGACCTAATTCCACTCCAAACCAATTCAGACCAAGCCAAAATATGCACACACAGAAAACCAAAATGTCAACACAGCAAAACAGGATTCCACTCCCTCTGTGACAGAGGATACCATTGCACAACAACACTGAGGAAACCACAGATGACCACTCTTTCTCACAAAATTGAGTGATCTCCACTGCTCATTCGTTCAGCAAACAAAGGAGACCTCGAATCTTTGCGCGATTGAGGATGGTAACAACAGGCGATCAACCCAAAACAAAACACGGTTCTACAAACAGGACGAACGCCCTAGCGTGCATGAACACAAGGGAAAAGAGAAATGATCAGAATGGACCACAATGTTTTGTCGAAAGCCATATGATGGACTGGCCATGCACAATGAGGAAAGAAACTGAAAATGTGAAGGATGGATGAACAAAAACGTCCTCCGCTCTCCAAAACATGAGGGAAGATGAAAA
>LPNX010889959.1:0-70000 GCA_001517045.1 Pseudotsuga menziesii | reverse complement strand
TTGAATGTTGTGTTAAATGTTTAATTATCTCGCATCATTTATGGTTATTGTTGAATGAATGTCGCAATACTGATAAGCAGTGAATGAATGGATATTTAAGCATCATCGAGTATTGTGTATTATTTCATGTTTAAACACTGTCGAGTCACAATATAATTCGCATCACAGTCATCGGCTTTAAAGGAATCAGCTACGTCGCACTATTGCACCAACTGTTAAGTTGTCAAGGACAAGGTTGCGTCGCACTGTTGCGCCTCTGTCGAGCGGTGAAAGACTCCATCCTTCCATCTCTGTCGAGAGCCTTGGTCGTGTTCCAAGGGACTGTTATCCCTCACCAATTGTGGAAACATGGTTCTAGAAGTTACACATTAAGATATCTCGAGTGAGACTGCGCCTGCCTCCCAAGTGTTGCCGATTGAGCTTGCTCCGTCCGGTCGATGTCTTTGGGTGTTTTGTTGGTTTTGTGTTGTTGTTGAACCTGGGTCATGTGAGTGAGGAAATTTAGGCCAATAGGACCTTTCACCAAGTGGGGTATTGATTTCATGCATTGTAAGCCTACCTCAGCCGGGGGGCATGGTTACATCATCGTAGCCATTGATTACTTTACAAAATGGGCTGAGGCAATGCCTACATATGCATAGGATGGCAAGACTGTCGCCCTCTTCTTATTAACCCATGTGATAGTTAGGTTTGGAGTCCCTCAAGCCATAGTCACTAACCACGATTCTCATTTCCACAATCAGATGATGGCTGAGTTGAGTGCTAAGCTGGGTTTTGCCATGAAAACTCAACTCTGTATTACCCGCAGGCTAATGGTTAGGTTGAGGCCATTAACAAAGTTTTGAAAACTATTCTGCGTAGGATGGTTGGAAATCACAAATCCAATTGGAATTTGACTCTCTTTTCCACATTGTGGGCTTATAGGACTTCAGTTAAAACAACAACTGGTTTCACGCCTTTTCAACTGGTTTACGGACTAGAAGTCGTCCTCCCTATTGAGTGTCAAATCCCATCACTTAAACTTGCAATAGAACTTCTCCTGAACACTTCCGCTGAAGAAGAACGATTTTTGTACTTAATAAACCTTGATGAAAGTAGAAGAGATGTTGCCTTGACTAATGAGGCACACAAAAAACATGTTAAGGCCCAGTACGATAAGTCTGTTCAACCTCGTGTCTTTAATGAAGGTGACATGGTTCTGAATTATGATCAGATACATGACAAGTTAGGGAAGGGGAAGTTTGAATCTATGTGGTACGGTCCATTTCTCTCAAGCTTGTAGACTACGATGGGATACCTTTCGGGCAACTTTGCAATGGGTTGTACCTGAAGAGGTACTATGATTGAAGTCATTTATGTATGGTCCCTTGTATATATGTATATTATTTGACTTTTTGGTGTGTTTTTGGATTTTCAATATGGTTTTGAGTTTCTTGTCGATATTGTTTATACCACGTTTTGGTTATGCATATCCGATGGCTTTTTATGGTTTCGCTAATGATGCTTACTGTGATACCTTAAACCTCGCTTCAGTTGCTTGGGTTTTGTATTCCCCGACACATGATTTAGTTAGTTCAAGGGTAGTTTGTATTGTTCTAGCTACCAACAACATCGTTGAGTATCAGGAAGTGATAGGTTTGTTGACTGAGGCTACATCTTGGGACATTCATGACTTGATAGTATTCATGGACTCGTAGCTAGTGGTTTATCATTTGAACCACTTTTACACCATCAGAAACCCCACACTTCTTCGTCTCTTTCAAAGAGTGCATCTGTTAGAGAGGTCATTTGAGTCAATCACTTATAGTCACATTCTTAGGTCCTACAACATGGTTGCCGACTCATCGACAAACTGCATTCTAGATTAGTATATTGCCCATACATAACTGTTATAAATAAAACATGGTCCATCGTAAATTAAACAATAAAAGACATGTAAAAACTTATGTAGATACCATTTTCCATTTGAAACACATATAGACACTGTAAATAAGTATATATATAAATATTATATATATATATATAGCTTCATATATATACATACATATATGTACATATATACACACATACATGTATACATACATATACATATATGTACATATATATGTATATACATACGTATATATGTACATATATGTATATATACCCCGCAGAGTCTAGCGTGCAACCCTGCAGAGTCGTAATCATCTACGCTTTCTTTATGTTCACATTATGAACTAGAAAAAACATCCAAATAGCTTCGCAAGGGAACCAATGTTGTTCCATATCTTCTGCTCCATTCCCATTGAATGTGGGTAATCTAATATCTTCCCCAGCCATTGAGTTGGCGTCAGGGTTGTCTAATGAATAATTTAATGGAGGTGTACCCTCTTGCACACTAGTCGCAGTACTAACACTATCAATATTAACAATTCTTTCAGGACATGAGGCTATAGACCTGACCTCTGCCGATACTCCTGGTGCGATGTAGTTGCGTCCTGATCTTAGTGTTTCTACAGATTCTTCTGATTCTTCCACTCCTCCAAAAATCGGGCTATAGTCTTCCTCTTCATCGCAAGACCCTTCTTCTAGCCACAGCTCAACGTCGTACTCACTTTCTTCAAATTGACTAAGAGTCTGTCTACCGCCTACTGTCTTTCTTCACTTTCCTGACCTGAATCTCTTTCCACTCCTTAGGAATCCATCTTCTAGTTCAAATTCTGTACTTCCTAGGAATATCTCATCTCACCATCTTCCATTTTCTCTATAGGTCATCCATGACATATCCCCTCCTCTAGATATGCGAATCAACTGCTCAACTGCAAGATACCTTTCTCATATACGAGCATCTTTATCCATGTACTTATAGATAACAAGTACCTTCGTTGAGGTCAATGGGAAAAAAATGTTTTATCCTTGCTATATGAGGTTATAGTTTATACTGCAAACTCAGTAATATACCCCTGCAAAATACTGTCGACCCAGAAATCAACAGCTCTAGAGATGGGGTTAGTTACACTGGTTATCTCGCAAACCAATTGATCACTCCACTCGACCGCTTCTCTTCTTTGGAAATTTTTCTGTCAAACCACTAACCTTGACAACCACTCATGCAACACAATAGGAAACTCTGCAAAGAAGATCTTGTGAATATTAGAGAATATGTACCGGTCTAACCAGTTTTCCATGCTCAACCGCGACCTTGTGCTTTCTTCTTGCACAAATGCCAACGTATTAGACTCCATCCAATCTTCTATTTCCTTCTTTGTCGGATGCCACAACATCTCCCTCGACTCAAATGATTACGGGTCCCGACAACAGAACCATTTGTTCGCCTAAATTTCCTCACTCACACGACCGAGGTTCAACAACAACACAAAACCAACGAAACACCCAAAGACATCGGCCCGACGAAGCAAGCTCAGTTGGAAGCACCTGCGAGGCAGGCGCAGTCTCAGCCTAGATATCTTAATGTGTAACTTCCATAACCATGTTTTCATAGTTGGTGAGGGATAACAATCCCTTGGTGCGCGGCCATGGCGGTCAACAGAGATGGAAGGATGGAGTCTTTTACCGCCTGATAGAGGCGCAACAGTGTGCCACAACCAGCATGCGACACAACCTTGTCCTTGACAACTTAACCACTAGTGCAATAGTATGACGCAACTGATTCCTTTAAAGTAAATAACTGTGATGCGACTTATATTGTGACTTAACAATCTTTAAACATGAAATAATACACAATGCTCGACGATGCTTAAATATCCATTCATTCATTGCTTATTAGTATTGCGACATTCATTTAAATAATAACCATAAATGATGTGAGAGAATTAATCATTTAACACAACAATAAATCATTCATTAACACAGGAAGTAACATTGAAACCCATCTGGGAAAAACCACCAAGGTGCTTTCTGTTGCTAAATTTCTGTGGTGGTTAGTTATTGATGTTGTTGTCGGAGAAACCACAGTATCGAAATGACCAAGTCAACGTTTCGGATCCATATCAGGATCCATCATCAGGACAATGTCGAATGTGGAGAGAGTGAGAATCATTGATAAATACCGGAACCGGGTAAAAGTCTAAGGTCGGCCGCGGAGGCTAGGGTTTGCAAGCTTAAATTTTTTTATTTAATTCTATTTTAATTGCAAAGTGTGCGGGAAAATTATTCCTTAAACCTATTTTTCGGATTATATCAAAAAAAATATATATATACAATGGCTAAATTAAAGTATATTTTTACGGAGAAAAAGAAAAAAATTTAATAATTAATTATTTAAAAAAAATTAATTCAAAAGTCAATTTTATTAGTTTTAATAACAAATTATATTTTAAAAGCCTATTAATGTGTCTAACCTTCGGGAAAAAATTTTAATTTAATTTAATTTAAATCATAATTTTTCATTTAATACAATTTTAACTTATAATAAGATTTTTAATGAAATGTGATCTTATCGGTTAATTTTAGGGTAATGATGGTTAAAAGGTTGATTTTAATTTTACTTTAAAATTCCTAAAGTTTTTTAGAATGAATTTTAAAGGTTACAATGTTGATTTCAATTTATTTTTAATTTATTTTTAAAAACCCTAAAGTTTTTTAAAAAGATTTTTAAAATGATCATTCAATTTTAATTTATAGGTAGTACTTTGCAGTCTATGACTTACAAACTATTTAAGATATGTATTTTAGCTCAGACTCTTCTTGCTCTCATGCTCTCTATTTATTCTTCTATCTACTCCTACTGATCCACACACAGCCTAGATCGACTCTTCTACTTTACTATATGCGCACTCATCTGCAAATTAACTCCTACAAAATGGTCTGCGCACCCAACTTCAGATAGGCGGCTCAAAAGCCTACTACTATCATACTCCTCTCTTATCTGAACTTAGTAGCAACCAATACTAGCTGACTGAACTCATATACAGAGTGGGTTCCTCCTATTTATAGTGTTTACAATACCGCACAGGGTCGACTGAATACAACTCAGTTATTACATTCATAAGTAGTTACAAAATATCTTTCATTACATTGATGATAGCCCATACCTAGCCGCAACATTCCTGCATTACATTAACCATGGCCATAACTAGCCACGAAAACGTCTTTCATCCTACTTGTACAGGTCATAACTAGTCGCAAACCTATCCTTTAGTCTTCTACTGACTATGACTTATGGCGTCCTTCTTGACCTGCACCTGTCCAGCCTTAACTCTTCTCCATGCCTCTTTAGGCACGCTTTTTCCTTCATCGCACTGATCTATGTTGCAGCTTTCTCTCCTCCGCGCTTGTTTTCCCTCCTTTACCTGCTTTTCTTCCATCGCATGCCTTCTTTTTCTCTGTCGCACTTGCGCTTCATATTCTTCCTTGTGCACTTTTCCTAGCCCAACAAGGCCAACAGTAATGACAGAGTGTAAAGGATAAGGGTGGGTGCACTTTTTAGGATAGAAGTGTTGACAAGGTGGGCATTTCTTAATCGCCTTATGACAATCTTTAAATAATGAGGGCCAAAAATACCCAGCGTGAAGGATTTTATGAGTTGTTGCCATCCCAGAAAGATGAACGCCACATGCTCCAAAGTGGAAATCATTCAAAACTTGTCTAGCCTCTTCATGTGTAAGGCATTGTTGAAGAATGGAGTCAATGCCACATCAATACAACATATCGTTTAAAATGAGATAATAATTTGAGTGGTGACAGATGCGATGACGATCGTAATAGGACATGTCGAGCTAAACTCTCTAGGTCTAGAGATAAATGATCAAATCTCCATACCACGGGTTTGTTGTGCTGATCAGGAAAAAAAATTCATCTGAGAATGAATCATTGGGCTTAGCTTCCATCATAGCACAAGGAAGGTCACACATCAACTCTATGAAGACCAAGGACTTCTTCGAAGTAGCCTTAGCAAACTCAAGATCGAATTCCTGTAAGATAACGATCCAATCTAAATACTTGCCCCCTAGTACCTGATGAGAGAGAATGTAATACATGGGGTTTTGATCTGCAAGTACAATTATGGTGCAAAGTAAGATGTAGTGATGGAAGTTTTGCACAGCAATGACCATAGCCAAAGCCAACTTCTCCACACGCGAGTAACAGGTTTCAGAGTCAATAAGAATCTTACTTAGTTAATAAATCACTTGTTCTTGGTTGTTGGAATCTTCCTGCACTAGAACCATGCCAATGGTAGAAGTGGAGGAAAAAACATACAATAGAAATACTTTTGAGTAATCTGGGGGGTACAACACCGATGAATGGGTCAGAGCGTGTTTCATATTATCAAAAGCTCGTTGGGCTTGGTCATCCCAAAAGAACAGAGTGTCCTTCTTAAGGAGACGCATAGAATAGCTGTGCATTTTTTCTGCGAAGTTGCATATGAAACAATGAACAAAGTTTGCCTTCCCTTGCAAACTGTAGAGTTTAGTGATATTTGTCGGGATGGGTAAGGCCAAAATACCAGCAATTTCCAAAGGATCGATCCAGATGGCATCTTTGGAAACCACAATGCCAAGAAGACGTCCAGTCTCAACTCAAAAGACACATTTGTGTGTATTAAGTTGAATATTATAAGGACGACACCTAAGGAAAATGTCTCTAAGGTGTCCTGGGTGGTCCTCCCGTTCCTGCGAATGAGTAGGGAGATCGTTAAGATACGGCTCCATGATGTGCTTGATATTGTGAAAAGCATAAGACATGGCATGCTGGAATGTAGCATCGATGTTTTTTAGACAAAGGGTAACTTCCGATATGCAAAGATTCCCCATGGAAAAATGAATGTCGTTTTATGTTGATCGGCGAGTAGAATCTCTATTTGATTGTAGCCATAAAAGCCATCCATGAAAATAAAAGATGACACTCCCAGCATAGTTATCAATGATTTGATCAATGTGTGGAGTAGGGAAATTGTCCTTGGGACAAGCCTTATTTAAGTCTTGGAAATCGATAGAAACCCTAATAGTGCCCTGCTTCTTAGCTACAGGGACAATATTAGACACCCATTCCGTCAATGGTACAGGATAAATAAACCCTGCATTCAGAAGTTTCTCCACTTCGACTTTGATAGCCGCAGCCTTCCTAGGATGGACTTGACGTAATTTTTGTTGGACCAATCTTGTCATGGGATAAGTTTTAATCTCATGTACGATGATAGGCAAATCAATATCAGGCATTTCTTCGTACATCCAGGCAAAAATATCATGGAATTCTTTGAAAAGAGCTCTGTAACTTTCAGTTTCTTTTGTTGAACAGTTCTGGCCTACATGAACATGATCAACAATTTCAAGCTTGACTAATATGTCAATAGGGGTTGTCTGAGTGATGTTGCAAAGATTTCCTTTCGAATCAGTACCTTGTAACAATACATGTGTTTGAGGATTGCTAACGATATCAGTGCTAATAAGAGATACAAGATTAAAGTCTACCGAACTGGCGTTGGGAAGGAAAGAAGATCTATGATGATGATCTTCCCAAACAGGTTCATCCGCACTCATGATATCCATGATGGACTCATCTGATGGAAAAGTCTATGTGAGATAGTCTAGAGTGGGGAAAGAGGGTTCTAGATAGTAAGGTAGGTGGTAAGGATCTGAACCCACAAGATGAAGATCATCAGGTTGGACATCGGAAGTAGATTGGACAACATCATAAAGTGCTTCATAAGGGCCTAAAGAGGATGACTCAGCAACTTCTTTGCCTCTAGGACTGTGGCCAGTTGTGGAAATCATGTTCACAGTCGCCACTTCCATACTAGGAGGGGCTGAGGGAAACACTCCCATAAGGGTTAAATCCTTCAGCATACCTACCCCAATCGACTGATAAGGAGGAAGGGATTGACCTAGCATAGGGATATTATTTACAGCATGGGTAGCAACATCTGCTGAAAAAAAATCGAGTTGATCGAATGTCAAAATATTCCCCAAATGTGGGAATTGAAGAGTTCGAAACACTGTCAAAGCGACAACCGTCATAGCATAGAACTAATTTCTCCCTAATAGAAGATTGTAATCCAACAGGGCATCGACTACCTCCACCTGAATCAAAACAATATTGCCCCCAGCTTAACCTAAAGGGCTGGTAACAGACCATGAGGTTGGAAACCTCGTCCATCGAAAGCTTTCAAAGTTGTGGGTGACTTCATGAGTTCGTGAGAACCAATGTCTCTCCAACAAGTCACTGATAAAACTAAGGTGGAAGCTCCTTCATCTAGAACGATCCTATGGAATTTTCTCCCAGCTACTCTTGTCACAATTTGAAATGCAAGCTGGTGGGGTAATCTAGAATTATAGTTCTCCACATTAAAGTGAATCAAATTGGTGTTGTCTAGGTCTAATGCCCCCAATGTTGTCAACAATTTTTTGCTGTGTGGGACAACTTTGGAGCACCTCCAGGGTAGACATTGCACAAGGTGCTTGAGCCAAATCTTCAACGACGTTGTAAAATTGTGCAGCTCAAGCATTTGGATTAAAAACAAACTTCAAGAGGGTACTCTTGGGTGGGCACAAAATCAAGTCGAGATTAGGTTTCTCAGTCGTGAGGGGACCATTAGATGAAGACACAGGAGAACTAGTGGAAAGAGTTTTCTCAGAAGAAGGATTCTTGTCCTTCTTCTATGGAGGTTTGTCATATGACTGACTACGAGTATTCAAGTTGATAGTTTCTGAGGACATCATTTTGATTTCTTCCGTCAAATTATAGGGTCCTTGATTAGACATATGATCTATCAATTGTTGTTGAGATGGAAAGGAGTCGGTAAGCATTGCCAGTGTAGGGTTAGTTTTCAAAAATTTACTAATCTCTTCATGACGAGGACACTCCTTCCTCAAGTGGTCACCACCACACAATAGGCAAGGATACGTAGCCTTTCTCTTACCTTTATTATCATTCTATGGGGCCGTAGCCTTGGGTTTCTCTTGTTGGTTTCCAAGTTTCTTATTTTTCCCTTTACCTTTCTTCTTATTACTAGGTGTTTGCATACTTTGAATATCATTCACCTTGGGGGAAAACGTAGGAGCAGAAGGAGTAGTAACGGAAGTACTCTGTTTCTTGGCAGGCTTCGTTGTTGATGAGGGCTAGATCGAACTGACAACCCCATCAACAGGAGTTTTGTAGGTGGCTTAGTAGAGTCAGTGTTCAGGCGAGGAGCTTGAGGGATTAGGTCATATAGAGTTTCGTACTGGGAGAAAACCAAGTCCAAATACTAAGCGTGACTGATAGCCTTCTCTTCAGTAATAACACCACCCATAGCCACATCTCGGGCAATGGGATGCAACCAGGATTTCGTGAACCAGTCTGCTAATAATTGATCTAGAATAGGAGATTTAATTAACCTTCGTCATCTCGTCCACTCATGAATATGGTCAGATATGTGTGTGGAATTATTTTGATGAAGTGATGTCAAAAGATTTGTACTAGTCTCATAACAGATGAGCAGTTGGAAATGAGTAAGAAAAATTGTTGCCAATGAGCTAAAGTCCAGAAACTAATGTTGCGGAAGTTCAATGTACCACTTTGCGGCTGTACCAGTCAAAGTTCATTGAAAGAGCCTTAAACAAACTGAATCATCCATCAAGGAGTTGGAAGAATACCCTAGATGGAATGTCATAACATGGTTTTTGGGATCTTCTCCCTGCTTCCAATCAAATTTCGAAATATCTTATGGTAACTTTACTAGAATTGTTGGCCACGAAGGGTTATGCTGAATGGGATCATTAATAAACTTGGACAAGTCAGGCAAGTCCAAAGTTGCCAAAAAAGGAAGTTGTCGGTTAGGTTGAACATACTGGTAGTATTGATAAGGCATTGGTATACCAGTAGGACCATAGGCCGATTGATACAATAGTTGTTGGGAATTTTGATTCGCAGACGATCCTCCTGAATATCCACTTAATGGAGGTGGTCCTCCGGGAGGAGGGTTTCCTCCAGGTGGTGGTGGTGGTGGTCCTCTGCCAAGCGATCCTCCATGAGGTGGTCCTCTGCCAGGTGGGCCTCCAAAAGGTGGCCCATCATAAGGTGGTTCGCCAAAATGTGGTCCCCCAGGAGGTGGTCCTCTAGGTGGTGCCCCCCAAGAAGGTAGCGGTCCTCTAGGAAGTGGTGGTCCTCCAATAGGTGCCCCCCCAAAAGGTGGTCTACCAGGAGGTGGTCCGCCATAAGGTGGACCTCCGCCAGGTGGTCCCCCATCAAGTCAGCCTACACCAGGTGGACCTCCACCAAGTGACCCCCCAAAAGGTGGCCCACTAGGTCCTCCAACTGTATTGATAGGTATCCCCCTAGACATAGGCATATATGACCAATTAGGTTGCCCCCAAGGTGTAAACATGTTCCCAGGGTAAGGCATACCAGGATATACCATTCCTGTAGATGTAGGTTGAAAGTTCACATTACTCATGGATGGTATATTTCCCGGGTGAGTATATCCCCAAGAAGGTTGATTAACAATGGGTTATACCCCTGAGGGTTGGCCCGTACTATAAGGGGGAGTAACTGCTTTGGTTTTTGTGGGAGGGACTACAACTACTGACTATCCTACAACAGGGGTCTATATTGTACTGGATGTGACTCCACTAACCATTGGTGCAACTTGAGCTAGAGGTTGCCCCCCGGTCGAAGAAGGTACGGGAGAACCGGAAGAGAACCCTAGATTTTGAACTGTAGTAAAAGGGTTAGAAGGTTGGCCCAGATTAGGAACTATTGATCCTAGAACCAATGATGTCAAACTAGGAATAAGTTGAGACGTTACGAGTGAACGGTATCTAGGAGGGGTTGAATCAGAAAGACGGTGTAAAAGAGCCGACATAGGCTCTCGACGAGGAAGAGGCGAAGTAGTAATGTTCGCAAGGTGCTCTTGAAAATTATGTAAATGATCCATAGTCGGCTGGAGCCTTCTATACATATCCTCATTCGTCGGAGGATTAAAAAAGGATGATCTAGTAACCCCGAATTCAGAAATTGCTTGACCCATAGAGGTTCTCCAGAAATGAGCGTTAGGGCCATATTTTGTCCCCTCGGTGTCATTAGAGGGGCGATCAACCTAATTTGATGAACTAACATGACCTTCCATTGGAAAATGGAAAGCAGTGTCAGCCGTAGTAGGATGTTTGACCAAGGGGTTATCATATGTAGTGAATTCTTCCCCAACTTCCACAGTTAGATTCTCTTCCACATGAGAATCAACTGCGGCTCCTTAGTTAGTGGCTTCCATTGGTCTTTCTCCTGCAATAGGAAAAAGGTCAGGTGGTAAGCCTTGCACTCTTCTATATCATCTCAAAGGAAACTCATCCAGATTATTGGTCACTAAAATCCTAACCTAGGGTTTGAAAACTAGAAAAACACACAAAACCTCTCCTACACAAGCTAAAGGCCATAAGCAAACTTAAGTGACAAAAGTGGCTGATAAAATCCGATTTCTCACTAGGATTATCAAGTATTTGCAACTCGCTATATACCACAGGGTCTAATAGTAAAGCGCGACAAGGAGGATTGGGACTGTCCCTTGCCTAAACACCCAGTTACCTGGACGGTATGTGCCTAGTAGTCTCCCCGAGTGTGTATCTCGGTGTATTGTGCTTACATGACGACCAAAAGGGTTTTTCTCATATTGTTTAGAGAATCCTAGAAGGGTATCCCAATATACGCAAGGTACGTGGGAGCTCAAATCTGTGTTGGTGTTTTCTAATGCACAACCGTTCAAAAGGGGTCTTCCGATATACAATCGATTATGTGAAGTACCTTTCAATATACCTCAAGGGTATGTGAAAGGATGTTCAATATACCGATGGTACATGGAAGAACCGCGCAGTTCCCGGGTTGCAGTGCAGGCAAATGAACGACAAATACTATGTTTAAAGACGTCAGAACACGTCTCTATCCTTTTGTTGAGGCCTGGAAATTCACAGGTGACAACAGCAAGGGATTCTCCCCAATCAACATTCCCAACTAGCCCGTTGACTGTTTGGTGTAGGGAATCCGTCCGGTTTGCGGTCCGGCTACCGTAGGTCAAAGTAACAAAACAAAGGTTTTACCGGTTACGGCCCGGTCCACCGAGTTTTTTGTATTTTTTGACTTAATGTATGCAATGCAAATGCCTAACTAACAATGCAGGGTGATAAGGATGAGAGGAACTACACAATGTGATGCACAGGTTCTTACCTCTCGTCTTAGGCTCACAGGCATCTAAATCACATATGCAGTAATGAAATAAACTAACTATCCATCTAACTACCTATTTATCCACATATCCCTGGGGAGCCAGAATATGATTTATTTATGAGTAATGTGGATTATTCATGCATTATAAACAGAAATTACAGGTAGCTGATATTCTTATCTACAACACATGAAAGATTAAAGATATTTCAACAATCAGATAGCCAATTGTTTATGGACAGCATCCATTACTCATAGTGGAAATCTTCATAAAATAAACTGGAAAACATTCATACAAGAACATAGGTTCAATGAGTTAGAACGGTCTCATAGTTAATGGACATAAAGCTGAAAACGAAATAGTTCCTCTTCAACAAATCCATAGCACAACATTTGAATATTCCACTAAGCTTTCTCCAACAGGCAAACTGTAATTTTCTATTGCAAAAGGAAAAAGTTCTTCTTACAATATGTCTTCACCAGTCTCACTGGGAAAAAGTCCTTTTCCCTTCTAAGCTTTCTATCTTTATACAAAAGGGTGAGACTGTTGGGCTTCCCAAAGTGACCTTTCGGCTTCCCAACCCCTCATTTCCCAACGTTCTGTTTTTCTTAAATGTTTTACAAAAATAGTTACAAATTACAATAATGACCACTCCTTTATGAAGAGGGCCCCACTTGGGTGTCAAGGAATTTCTTCCATTTCGAGGCTTCAGTGGAAATGCCCTCAAATGCGCAGGGTTCCAAGAACTGGATATTGATTTCAAATTTCTCAGCCTGGTTCTTTATAGCCTCCACTCTGGCTGCGCTCAACCGAAGTTGGTCCTCCAAAAGCTGTACACTAACTGTTGAATGGCCCACTTCACTTCTCAGCATCTGGTCATCAATGGCCTTGATGCGTTGCACTCTTGCTTCTTCTTCCTGATGCCTTTCCTGTAACATATCCATAAATGAATCATGGTCTAGGAAATCATCCAGCCTCTGCTCGGCTTCTACTTGGCACCGGTTGTATGTGATGAGGACTCTCCTAGAAAATTCTGTATAGGCTCCCTTCGTCTTCTTGACTGTTTTCTTGAAATCTTCAACGGTGTTAATGGCGAACTCTACCAGGTCATAATCCCACTTAAGGGCCTGTTTATCCTTTGATGGCAGCTCTGCTGGAGTTTCCTCATTGTTCTCCAACCTCGCCATTTTTGCAGTCAGGACCTCGAGGACATCTTGAGATCTGTCCACAAAATAAGATGCAGTTTCCAAGATTTCTTCCAGTCTGCCATCGATCTGCAGCACTCTACATCTCTCATCCTCAACAGCAGTCTGTAACTATAGCATCTTGGTCTTTTGGGCCAAGACGTGCTCTTTGAATGGCTGGAGGTTAACCTGCTGTTCTCTTTCCTCCTCCAGAGCAGTTGTTAAAGAAGAAACTTGTTCTTGATGTTCCTTTCTTAGTTATTGGGTGTCCAGATCATTTGCCTGCAAGAGGATCTTTTGCTGCTCTTCCAGTTCCTCCACCTTTTCCAGCAGCTGTTCCTTTTCAGTTCTTAACCCTTCGTATTCTTTCTGTGCTCTCTCCAGAGATTCCTGCGTCATTTCCAGCACTTGTATTTCTCCTTTGAGGGCCTGTACTTCAGCTCTTGAGGACTTCATTTCCCTTTGCATATCTTCGTATTTCCTCTTGAGCCTGTTGCTTTCTTCCCTCTCTTTCCTCAATGTATCCTTCAGCTGAGTAGAGGATTTCTTGGACTGCTCCAGGTCAGGTATTATCTTTCCTACATTATCTTCTGAAGCTTGGATAAATGCAGACCCGGCTCTTAGGGTAAATCTTGGATCTTGGTCTGTTCCTAACATAACAGCCGTATCTGTTATCATTTTACCAGGTAGACCTTCCGCCTCAACTTTCCTCTCTATCCTCTTTATTATTCTCTTTGTTGCCCTATCATAATATACAGTGTTGAAATCAGGGATTTCCTTTCCCTTTTCTTGCACAAAAGGGACCAGCTTGAGTGTGGGGACCATTGGTGTGCTGGCAGCCGGTACTTGAGAGGTCTGAACCTCGGGGTTCTCCACTTCCTGGGTCTGCTCTGCTGCTGTTTCAGAAGCTGACTACTGTGTCAATTTTATCCTTTCATCTTCTTGCGTTTGGAGCTCCTCATCAAGCTTTCTTTTCCTTCTTCAGCTGCTTTTCTAGCCGCTTCTTTTGCCTCTTTAGTTGCTTCCTAGGCTTTCTCAGCTGCTTCTTGAGCAGCTTTTCTTTTCCCTTCCTCTTCACTGTGCAACCACTCTGTAGCTTCCTGTGCCAATCTCTGGGCTTCTTCGTTTCTCCTTTTGGCTTCTTCCTCTGCCTTTGCCTGTTCATCCCCCTTTCCCCCCTTGGTGGTGATTTTCTTCGTGAATCTTCTTTTTAGTGCTGTCATGTTTGGGGAATTTCGGAAGACAGATTCTTCCCTATCAAAATGATGGGTATATTCGAAATGCACCTTATTTTCTTTACAATGATCAGCCTCTTTACCATGGGAGTCATTTCTGTGATAGGGTATCTCACCAAAATGGAACCTCTCCAGCTCCTCTACGAATTCACTGGCTTGTTTCACCTTAGTGAACCTGTAGCTCCCAAGTTTGAAGGGCAAGGGAGGATAAGCAGTCTTCTTGTGTTCGAACAGGAAGCTGCCTATTCCATCTAGGAACACTTGTCTAACTGCCTCCTTATGGACAATGTAATCAGTTGCATATTTTGGCAGTAGGGAAGGTGCTCTTGAGCCCCCAAACATTCTGAAGTACATGCCATGTTCGGTCAAATAGTAGTCTGCGTAATCTTGTATCACTTGCATGGCCTCCTCAGACATACAATCACACTCTTTCCGGAAAATGAGTGTTTGTAGTGGCATAATGAAGTGCTCATAGACTTCTCTGTAATGGCTGTGGTACTGGTGTGCCCGCAATGGTCTATAAGCAGCATAGACAAGCATTCTTTCCCTGTCCCAGATGCACCTGAGACCAGGGAAAGGCTGGTTGCACAGTATACAGTCTATGAGTATTGAGCTCATATAAAACTCAGACCTTTTTTGGGACTCCCCTTCCAAGGCTGAGGCCAAGCAAGAAGAAAGACTGTTGGATACAAGGCTGGCCCAATTGAAGACTGTCCCTTGTGTTGCCACATGAAAAATGATGGGTGTCCACTCTAGGTTGAAGAATCTGCCATGGGCTCTCCCAAAGACCCTATTAAGCATCATAGCTATAAATCGGTAGGGAACCCTCAAGCTCGCTGTATCATACTCACCCGTGGGTCTGTGTCGATAATGTTTTCCATGCAACAGCATCCTCTTCAGGGTCTCTACCAGGTCCATTCTAATGCTACTCAGCCAGTCATCAGATAGGAATACTTGGGCTTCTGGCAGGTGATAAGCCAACGCCACATATCTAGGGCTAAATGTAGCATAGCCCTGTCTCTCAATATTTTCCAGAATCATTGTGGTTACATCTGCCCGGGGCAGAATCTAGCCAATTACCTCAGAGCATGGGAACAGCTCTGGCCTGGTGGCGACCTTCATAAGGGAAGATATTTCAATGTTTGCATATATGGACTCTTCTTCTAAGCCCATGTCGGGAACTTCTCTTCGGGTAATCAGTCTATAGATTTCACCCCACTGATACTCCGGTTCAACACCAGAAATACATTTAGTGTCTTCATTCACGTATTCTGTCTTGGTAATAACCTCCACTTCTGGCTCTTCTTCGACCACATGGGCCTTCTTCTTTTGCCTCTTTGACATGGTGGGCTTGAGTTCTTCCTGCCATATATACATTGTAACGTTAAGCAATTCAAGTTGCAGACACTTATATGACACTGTGCAGCATTTTACTTCTTCAATGTGTATTGTGACAACAATTAGTTAATGAAGCCAAAATATATGCGTACCTAGGCTTAAATGGCTTATCTAACAGGATTATTGAACCAAATGGGCAGTATTCAGAGACTTTGTTTATGTCTATCATGATGGAAACTAGCTGTGTGTAATAAACTGTGCATACTACCATTACTTGCCAATATAAACATTAACAATATAATCCAGCAGGAATGGTGTCTACATAAAATTGAAAAGGCTCATGCTGCTTGCGGGGAAAATAATTATATTGACACGACTAAAGCTTTCGTTCTCTGCGGGCGCTACTAACATTTTGCTGTGCAAGATAGACAAAGGACGAAAAACCCCCGCAATCCCTCTCAACGACACTCTACAAACAAACCGCCCGCACTCTAATGGTGGATAACCTAAATGTCGCGGTACATCCTTTCCCCCTTCGGCTCGGGTTTAAGATAAAAGCCAACGGTGCACGGAGCGGCACAGTGAAACCGTGCCATTTGAGGATGCGGGTTTCTATAGTGTGCTCAATCAAAGGAAACCGCCTGTGTGAAACCTTGGTCAGCAACCTGGTGTCGTAGTCAAACCCCTTTCCCGGCCATGGTTCGAAACTAAGCAAGAAACGGTTGCGCGGGACCGCGTAGGCAAAATGGCTAGGGTTCGAGGATACGGGGGGGGACTGAAAATCTCAACAAAAAGGGTATCCACCAAATGCTATAGAAAAACCACAAACTCTCCCTCTGCAACCCATCATCACACACAGGGAAGCTTGGTGCAGACGGCGTAACGGCCGCCTGCACCAAACCCCCAACCACTGCACGAGGTTGCAAGACAACGGCGGCGTGCAAACTAATCTATGGTTTAAAATGCTCTCTTCCCAAGACAGTTATGACAAAAATCCCCAACTAAATAGGCATAGAAAAATGGGATGAAGGAAATGGCTGCACTCAACACCCTAACCGCAGCAAACAATCAATCAAAAACCTAAACGAAAATGGGAAAAGGCCAACGAGCCTACCTGGCAATACAATGCGTAATCAACGGGAAGATGAGCGGTCAAACGTCCACAATCGAGCCACCTGGACGTGGGTACTAGCACGGAATCCTTCGCAGCTTGTGAGAACGGCACGCATGACAACGACAGTGCTCAATAGTCGGAAACAACAATAAAAATATAACCCTTCGACCCGTATATATAATCAACACCACGGGTGTGAAAAACATCGGACGTCGGGACGCTTTCTAATCGAAGGCTAAAAGCTCTCGTCCTTCCGCAACGGCGGATGACCACAGCGTAGATCCAGCCGCAGAGACACGTATGGTGGGAAACTTAGAAGATCTGACGTCGGAGAGCTTTGGAATTGAAGGCTGAAAGCCTATTATGCTCCGCAACGGCGAAAAGCTGAACCAAAAATCCCTCCGCAATGGTGGGGATAACCGGGAGCAAAGCCTGAATCGGAAGTTGAAAGCCAACTTCCTTCCGCAACGGCGGATGGCCCGAGCGTTAATCCATCCGCGGCAACATGCCTGGTGGAAGAAACACAAGATCGGATGTCGGAGAGTTTCTGACATGGGAACGCGACCGCAACGGCGGCTACCAAAGATATCATCCTCTTCCGCATAAGACCACAACGCATCAGAAGAGTGGACGACTATGGATCAGAAGAGTTAGCAGAAAACCTTCCGCAACGGCGAAGAAGGAAACGATGACAAGCTTCAATGTAAAGCTTAAAAACAGCCGAAACAAAAAAGTAGCCAAGGTAAAGCAAAGAAATCGGCAAAGAAACCGAAGCCAAAACCTAAAGTTCATCCGCAACGGCGGGAAAAGAAAGAGCAAATCCTTTCGATTTAAACCGAGAAAATAGCCGATTAAAACCAATGCATCGGACAGAAAGTCGAAGTCACGACTTGACATTCTTCCGCAACGGCGAGAACGTCAATTAAATAATCTTCTGATTCAGTGTGGTGAAAATGCATTCAAAGGCAGCCATAGGGGAGGAATCAAATCAAGTAGTAAAGCAATCCAAGCATTTGAGAAACTCTCTGCAAATTATTAGATCGACCTAGGGAAGAAAAATCAAACTAATCCAAAGCAAAGCAGGGTCCTAAATTTTTTTGAAATTTTGGGAAAATGTTGCAGCTGCAACACCTATCACTCAAGTTACTAAGAATTTTAACCTAAATCTATCGTTAATTTTATCTTGAACGGTTAGGTGGATGCATGAAATGTGTACAGAAAAGTAAAACCATCCAATATGGGATGCAAATATTTTCACTTTACCATTCAAAGTATGCCCTACTTACGGGAAGGAGAGAGTGTTTCAATTCTATTAGAAAATATTTTCCCAAAAAGTAACACTGAAGTCAACTTTTTAAAAACTTGCAAACAAGCAACACACTTCTATATTGATCTTTGAAAACCAAGAATGAAGCGAGATCTCTTTCCCTAAAAAGAAAGACAATAGCACTAAAAGGCACACTAAGCACTTTTTCAATTTTCTTCAAAAAAATGAAAAGATCTAACTTATAACTATGATATATATTTTCTTTTGGCGAGATAAGAGTGCATAAAAGGAAAGCAGAACATGGATATCTGAAAGCTTATGAATCTAGTCAGGGGTCCAATAATTCGTCTTAAAGCAAAATTATAATCAAATCTCAACAAAAAAATTCTTTGAATCAAAATAAAAAAGAAGTATTTCATAAACTAACAAAGAACGAAAGTAAAAGCCAAAAAGCAAAGCTTTCTTTTCAATTTGATCAAGCAGTAAAAAGAGATCTAACTTAGCTAACCTCTAAGAACTCCTTTTGAAAATCAAACCAAGCATACAAGCAGATAAACTAATGGATGTATCCTAGCTCTTTGAACAAAAGCAAAGCAAGCATTTAACACTATCATACTTTGAATTTAACAGTCCAGATCTCAAGCATGAATCCCAAAAACACACATAGAACAGAAAGCAAAATCAACTTAGTTTTGAAATTACAAAGGTGTAAAAAACCTACCTGGCACCGCTTGATGAGTGTTGATGACAGAGCATTACTGGATCAACATCGCCTTTTGTCCACTGTGACAAAGCGGTGGACCACTTATTGTCCTTTATGCATGTGCAGTGACTGCTGTAGATGACAAAACCAAAAGAATGGCAAAAAAAGAGAAAGTCAGGTGCTGAAACACTGGCATCAAATCATAAAATTAACAAGAAAATTAAGTATAGAAAGTAGATGTGCATCGGATCTGAGCAGATCTAGTTATACCGAACCAGGATCTCACTAAAAAATCTAGTGGATTTGATCACTGAAACGTTGGAGTTTGGATTTCAGATAAGTGTTTGAGAACCAAGGAAGATCAGATGTGCTGAAAGCTCTTCCCTAGTATGGTCGCCACATTTATTGCTAGGAAAATCACACCTCTTGTGGACAAGAGTTGTTCCTCTAGGCCTAAATGGTTCAGATCTAGAACAAATGGGTAAACAACAAGGATGGAAGACTTCCCCTAGAGCTTGTAGATATATGGAATTAATCCTTTGGTTGTTATGCAATATGATATAAGTGTCTCCTATGGTGGTGAATCTCCACGGATGTACCTGCACAAACACATCAAATAGACAAGCAAGATCAAAGGTACCAGAACATAATCTACAGTTCTATACTACTGACTAAGGAATCCAGTAATAAAATGAATGATTGAAATGTAACACATTTTACGAGAAAGGAACCAACTTAGCATTAATAATGAAGAAGAAATCTTAAAACCATTGCCTTAGTGTTATGATGCTCCTTCACATGCCATGCCTTGTCCTCAAAATCTCCAACTTACTCCTCCTATGCTCACCCTAGATTAGGCTAGAATCTCAATGCAACAACATAACTTTTTTCTCTCTCAAGCATGGGGTATGAGCCAGGTTTTATAGGCCTTGGGAGGATAGGGATGGTTGAGTAATTGGTGGGTGAGGTGGAAGGGAGATTCAAAAAGAGAGGATCTCGAGTCTAAGTGGTCCACATGAGTAGGGATGAGGGTGCCACGAAGTCTTTCTTTGAGAATATTCGTGAATCTTCTCTTTTTCACTTTTTAACTCGATCATTGCTTCTCCTCCATGTAGACAGAGCGTTACCCAGGTGGAACCGCTCCTTGATCAAGGGGTAAAAGCGTTGGCACCGCTTATTGTCAAGAGACAATAGGCATTACTGAAGAGGATAATGCCTTTTGCATTAAGGGAAAAGGCGATGTTGGACTCAAATATGGAAACAGGAGTCTGGGCCACTATCCAACTACCCAATTTTCTATGTAAGGGCAACTTCTGATGTTTTGGACTTCAACACATGATGGTGACGAGTTTTATGTGTAACAATGGGACCTGATGAAATTATTTGTTGTTGTTTATTGGAACATGAGCGACCAATGAAGGCCATTATGATGGAAAAGCTATAGTGCGAAAGATATTACAAGCAGGATTGTGGTGGCTTACCTTGTATGCATATGCTAGAGAATATTGCCGCAGCTATGATATATGTCAGAGAACCGAAAAGTCATCGTGATGAGATGAAATGCCACTAGTACCTCAAATAACTTTATAGGAATTTGAAAAATGGGTTGTTGATTTTGTGGTTCCCATCAACCCACTAGAAAAAATAACATGTGCACGATACATTATTACTGCGATAGATTACTTGACTAGATGGGCTGAAGCAGCACCAGTAAAGGATTGTACTACTCGGACTGCTGCAAAATTTTTGTTCGACAATGTTGTAACAAGATTTGAATGCCCAAATATTTTGTAAGTGATCAGGGCACACACTTTGTTAATTAGTTGATTGATGAATTAACTGAATAATTCTAGATCCAACACAAGAAAACGACATTGTATCATCCACAAGCGAATGATGTTGTGGAGGCATTCAACAAGATCCCGGAGAACACATTGATAAATATTTGCAAGATTCAGAGAGATGATTGGGACCAAATTTGTTATGTTGTACTATTGGGAATATCACATGACCTGTAATAAGTTGACAAGCCAAACTCCATTTTGACTAGTGTATGAACAAGAGGTTATTATGCTGATGGAATACATTATACCTAGTTTAATAATAACTGTGTTGATTGAAATGATTGATGTTGGTGTTGTCGAAGAAATATTGTCGTACCTTGTGCAGTTGGAGGAAGAGCGTTTCATCATAAGTTATCATCAAAATGTCGAGAAGAAATGACATAAAGTATGGCATGACAAAAACATCAAGAATAAGAAATTTCAGGTCGGAGGACTTGTCCTCCTGTATGACAGTAATTTTTTAAAGCATCCTGGCAAGCTGAGAACACATTGGTTGGTACTGTATGTTATCATTCAGAACATTGAAGGAAGCATAGTACAATTGCAGAAATTAGATGGAACACCTTTCAAAGGATTGGTGAATGGAAGTCGGCTAAAGCGTACCAGGATAATTGTGACTTGGTTGAAAAATAAAAAATAAAATCGCAAATTTATGAGTGTTAACTATGTGAAAAGTATGAGTGTTTTGTTTCAAATATTGAGTGTAATGTCGCAAATGATATGACTGTCAAGGAAAAAGGAAAAATTGTCACAAAATAAAAATGGTGGCAAACACTCTCCATTTGTCGCAAGGAAAGAAATGTGTCGGAGGTTGTATACCTCTCACACAGAGAAAATTGTTGTCACATGATGAAATTTGGTTGTAGTTAATTTGAGAACTTGGGATATTTCAGTGGCATACTTTTTGGTCACTTATGTTATTAATGCTTAATAACTACCTTTGAAATGACAAGCGAAGTGACAGTTTGATTGGTGGTTTCCTTGTAATGATTCAAAAGATTGCTCCATGTGATGGAAATCCTTGCCACCTTCCATTTATTGCTCACTCATGCAACTCGATGATGATTGAATGGGTGCACTTATATTGTCTTTGTGCTGAAATTTCATTCATTCTATTGTAACTGACTGAGTGGGTTGAAATGCTTTTTCTGCAACTGTAAGAGTCGAAGCCACTGTCACTAGAGTATGGTCATGTCCATTTCCATTACGAGCACCGTTCAAGAATTAGGTGTTGATACTACTTCACCTACACCCATTATGGAAGACATTGTCGGATTTGTTCCACTGTCACCTATAGTCGCAGAAGAAGCTGCACAGTCACTAGTGATTCCACTAGTTCATTTACGACTAGACCCACCTGGCATGTCAAAAAGGAAACGATCTGGTACCCGCAAGAAGGTAGCAGCATTGAAGTCCTGCTTAATCCTTGTAAAATAAACTAGAATCAAAAGGTCTGGAATACTATTTTGAGGCTCCGTCCATCTCACATTTAAAATGTCCTAGGGAGTGATAGCAAAGGACCCATGGAAAGGAAGCAGGGTAAACATTATATTATATATAAATGATCCCATGCCAAGAATTGAATGCCAAAAGGCAGATAAGAGTCGAGAGCTCCTATGAAAGCATTATGTATCAAAACAAATACTGAACCATATAAGTACTAAATCGCCAAAAGTTCATCTTCGTCCGTGAGCTGAAAATTGAATACATCTCTCAGACAAAAGGACACTATGGATAGAGGAGCCTGAATCAAAATTCAGAAAGAAAGGCATGCAGGAGGACTCATATGAAAAGGACAAGAGTTCAAAAGCACAAAAGGTGCAAAATGGCATGGGAATGAGGAACAAATGAATATTTTTGTTTACCATATGCTACAATCCTGTGGTGTCCAAGTTGGCAGCTACCTGAAGACAGAGGTAACAAATGAAATTCATCTTCCTAGCCTCAAAAGAGTTATCTTGACTTGAAAATCCTATTTTGCACTCTCCTAAATCGGACTATCATCAATGATTAAAAGTACATACATTTGCCATTTGAGAAATCCAGATATCTGGAAGAATTCAACAGGTTCATTTGTTGTTAAACAGTCTGTTGCTCAAGAAATAATCGTCTAGAGATCTAGGTCCACTAGGTAGTCGCCAATTGTTACAGCTGCAACCGTTTCCCCAAATTTTCAAAATTTAGACCCCCTTGTTAATTTTTAGCATTGCCTAGAATCGTTGGGATCTATGAACTCTCTTTGTTTTGCTATAATTTTGGACTATTTTGAGGTCAACTCTCTTCATGCTTTTCGAAAAATTGCTTATGTTTGAAACTGTTGTGGGTTGCGGAATTTAGAGTTTGGTTTTTGCCCTTGAGCTGCAATTTCTTGCTTTGTTCTCGGAAGCTTATTTCTCATGCTAGCCACTGTTTCGAAGGCCATTTAAACAACGTATCGGAGCCATGTTTCCTCAGGGAGCCTCCGTTGCGAAAACTGAACGGTGATTATTCTGCAGGAGGATCTTGACTTCTCCGATGTTGCGTCATATCATTTGACTTGTTTATATTGTCGGAGGCTGGTCGAAGTTGAGTCAGGGTATTTGATCTTTGTGAAGCTGTTGTTTTGGAAGTGAGATAAGTTTTGGACCACTGCGAGACCTTAAGTTGTTCCGAACACTTAGCATTTTACATTGTTTTTGCGCCATAGCAAAAGTTATGGTTTGGATCGGAGGCTGTATTCTATTCATTTTCTGCCCTTGCGGCTCCCAAGCGAACTAGGTATCCGCCATATAACTGCTCCACCCGCCGATGCTTTGTCTGGTTTTAGCCGTGATGTCTTTGGACCAAGGGGTCTGTAGTCTTTTCCTCCTCCGCCCTTGCGACTGTGTAACTCACTAATTTTCTGACGTTGATGTCTTTCCGCTTGCCGACTGGGAACTTTTCCGCCTAGAGTTTGGGTTTTAGCTCTTTCGACTTCGATAAACTTAACGGTCTCACGGAGCCCGTTGCCTATTTGAGACCCGTTGATGTGGCTGTGAGTAAGACTACCCGGCCGAGGTTTTAGTGTTTTAAGCCGCCAATAAGTTTTTCTCTTCCCGTCGTTTTGTGAGTTTTTTTTTTTTTTAATCCTTGTGTGGGCGAGACAGTGGTTCTGGTGCTTGTTAAGGTTTTCATGATGAGTACAGGGCCTCTTTTGATGACTAGTCGGTTCATTGATGTAGTTTGATTTTATTGAAAAAATGCAGTCCTAATTAATGATAAATGTCGTTTAATTGCAGACAAACTCAAGAGATTTTTACAAATTACTACTACGAGAAGGCATAGCTGGGAGACAAAGTAGTAAAAAATTGGCTGGACAGTGTTAGGCAGAGTTCATACTGAAATCAACGGGATCTCAAGGAGGACAAATGAAAGACAAGGCAGAATCGATGGTGACAAAAGCCCAAGCTTGGAAAGATCTGTCAGTTACCGAGCGGATCCCATTTTGTTAAGTACTCATAAGTTGAAATCTGAAAATGTAACGCATGAAGTGAATCATGAGTACTCACAGAAAAGACAAAATGGTGATATTAGACGATTTTGAGGAGCCCAAAGGTCACACGGTTGGGGCAGCCCAAGGGGTTGGCTAATTCGGTTTAAATATAGGAAAGTTAGAGTTTAGAAGGGGCTTTTTCCCTGGAAAAACTTGTGAACTATTGTTTGTAAGAGGCACTACTTTGTTTTACAATAAGAAATTGCAAATTTTGCATGTTGGAGAAGGTGCTGTGTGGAACGTTCAAATGTAATAAAATGAACAATGTTGAAGGGGAACTATTTCGTTTTCGACTGTGTTTCATTAACTGTGAGAGCGTTCTAACTTTCTGAACCTATGTTCTTGCCTGAATGTTCTCTAGTATATTCTGTGATATTTTCCACTATGAGTAATGGAGGTTTTAACTATTTATGAGCTATCTTGTCATGTATATCTTTATTCATGCTTATGTGTTTGGTCCTAGGAACAACTATCTGTGATTTGCCGTAGCATGTGAACAGTATTACATTACTCATGAATTAATATCTAGCTCTCTAGAGATAGCTTAGTTAGTATTTATTTTCTATTTGTGTGTGATTTAGATGTGAGAGAGTTTAAGATGAGAGGTAAGAACCTGCGCATCACATTGTGAACACTCCTTGCATTCTCAATCAATCTGCATGTTAGGTAGGCACTTGCATATCATACTTATAATCAAAAAATACAAAAATATATAAGATGGACCGAGCCGCAACCGGTAAAACCTTTTATTTTTGTTACTTGACCTATGGTAGCCGGCCTGTGAACCGGACGGATTCCCTTCACCAAACAGTCACGGGCTAGTTGGGAACGTTGACTGGGGAGAATCCCTTGTAGTTGTTGCCTACGAATTTCGAGGCCTCAACAGAAGTACATGCCATTCAAAATGTTGCAGTCACATAAATGAATATTCGAGAATGTGTGTTGGTTATTCAGGTAAAATCTTCACACAAAGATGTCAATAAAATGAAGATAACAGTACAGGAAACAGAGCAAAAAACTAAGCCTTGGGAAGAAGACAGACGCCATCTTGACACAGTTGTTACACTCGCTTGCAACAATTTTATCAACGAAGGCATCATCCATGATATG
This sequence comes from Pseudotsuga menziesii, assembly GCA_001517045.1. Taxonomy (NCBI): domain Eukaryota; kingdom Viridiplantae; phylum Streptophyta; class Pinopsida; order Pinales; family Pinaceae; genus Pseudotsuga; species Pseudotsuga menziesii. The sequence goes on along the minus strand of LPNX010889959.1, from coordinate 44,564 downwards.
TTTCCAAAAGTCAAAGTCTTTTGACTTAGCAAAATTATAGAAAACCTCTGCAAGAGGGTCACGGGGTTGGAATTACAAGTGAAACCCAATACATCTTTAGAGGTATTGGAAGAAAGAACAAAAGTATCAATTGAGGCTGTGATGAGGATAGAAGAATCAGAGGCACTATGTGCCAAGGCAGTCAAGCAAGTTTCTTATTTGTGGGAAGCTTTGATTGACAATGAAGAAATAGAAAAATTAACAAAGCAATTGCACACTACCAAGGCAGAGGTTAACCAACTGAAGAATTAAATGAAGAAGCTTCCAATAGTAGAGAAAATGGCTAAGGCTGTCGATATGAAAAAGCTACAGCAACAGATCGCAAAACTGCGAACATAGCAATAAAAGAGAACTAACAGGATCACAGAGTTACAATAAGAGGCTAAGAAAGTTACAAGCATTGTTCAATATGTACATGAAGAGGTGGGACAAGTTTTGGGATTGACAGGACTTACAACTTTGGAACACATCAGTTCCAAACGTGTGGAAAATTTGAAGAAGACAAAAGCAGAAGTTCGATAGGAGACTGAACAGGTAGTGAAAATATTTCAGGATTTTCAAAGCAAGGTCACAATAATGAAGGTTTCAGACTAATGTAGCTTGGGACGAGCCATAAGTGATTGTTGGGGGCATGTTGGCCCTAAGAAAAGTTAGGAATAATTCTGGTCAACTAGAATTCTGCACAAAGAAGATGAATATTTTGGTTGTGTGTCAAAGGAAACTGTGATGGAAAGATCAACAACGGGAGAAGCTACGACAGGAGAGAAATAAAGCAGTCGAAAAGGAAAGTTTGACTGATCGTGGGTAAAGAGTTAGTTAGAACAAAGCATGCTTTTGGTAATAAATCATAATTTATTTTGGGCCGATAGTGCCCATTTTTAGTTGTAATTGAATGTACTATAATCAAAATGAAATCCTATAGGGTAAAAAAAATAGTCGATTCGATTAAGACGTGTAAAAGATTATAAAAGTGAGAACCCAAGCGGTGTGTGGGGGTTGTTAATTATCGTGTTATTCATCATCGTTATTGTTGCTCCAGGTTGAGAGAGAAGAGAGTTACTTAGCTCGAGAACCGATCTAGGCTGTGTGCGAATCGATAGTTGAGAGAAGAAGAGAGCTTCTTAGCTAGAGAATCGATCCAAGTTGTGTGTGAATCGACAATTGAGAGAAGAAGAAGAGAAATACATAGACCCAAAACTAAAGAGTATGAGAGGAGAGAAATCTATACAAATTATAAAGAATATCTAAAGAAGAGTCTACAAGTTGAGTGCGCATACCAAAGGTGCTAACCTATTTCTCATTCCAGTTGAAGAGCACCTTTGTGGTTTTTCCCAGATGGGTTTCCATGTTAAATGTTGTCTTTGTATGTCTTTGATAATCAGGTTTATGTAGAATGCATATATGTTGTGAATAAGTGGATTTGAATAAGTCGTTCAACGTCTGTTTATGAATAAACCCATATATATAAGTGTCGCATCTTTAATAGATTGAATCTGTGACAAGGATTTTATGTTAAATACTACAATATGTGTCGATGGATAATTAGACTATTATCTTGAATGAATAAGCAAGAACAAGAAGTATAAATTATTGGTTTCAGTTGAGTGATTTAATAAGTACTGTAAGAGTGAAAATCCCCACATAACTATAGAACCTAGTTCTGGCAGTTCCCATAAGATATCTCGGGTAAGACTTCATCTGCGTTGCAGGTGTTGGCGACGGGGTCCTCTTATGTTGGGATGATATCTCAGGTTTTGTTGACAACTAAGGATCTGAACCCGGGTCGACCGAAAGTGAGCCAATAGTGATGTATCCCCCTACGCGCATTTCCACAAGTCAACCCCGTGATTTGGGGGTCCAACATATTTTTATGATGTTGTCGAATGTTAAACTTCAAACTCGATGTGACCAGTACAATCTAGTTACCAAAACCATTCCCATTTGCAAGGTTGTTGACTCCACCCCTGTAGAACTGTCTTTGTAGCTACCCAGAGTCCTGACCAATGGGAAACCCAAAATCACCAAGTTTCCTTTGCATCACATTATGAACGATGCCAATGCTTAAGGCGCTCCCAATTACAACATTGTGGATGACTTGGCATAATCCCTTGCTGCCATGTCAACTTTGAAAGTTCTCGGGAACTTCCCAACATAATGCAAATCCTTATTGTCCGTGTTAGGTGAAATTGATCCGATTGACTCATATTTGATGATCTTTGAATTGGATCAGTCCAAGCCTCGAATTCCATCCTCTATCGCATTCCAGGTCCCCATCATGATCATGAGTGTAGTCATCCATCAATGCATGATTGACAAGGGTGCACGCACATGCATCGTGTCAACCTTTGTTTGGAAAAATCTTGGGTTACCTAAGTTAGAGCCATCTATGATAGCCTTGTGTTCCTATGATGGTCATGTTGCTCAACCATAGGGGATTCTATTGAAGGTTCCTGTTGAGTTAGATGGGAAAACCATTTTGATTGAAATTGAGGTTGTTAACATGCAGCTTGATTATAACCTCCTCCTTGGTCGTAGCTACGTGTATGCCATGGAAGTAGTCACTTCATCAATCTTCTGGCTCATGATGTTTCCTCATGAAGGGAAGGTCATCAAAATTGACCAGTTAAATTACTATGACCCCAAGGGGCCGACCACCCCGGAAAATGTCCTCCCCATGGTGGAAAACTCCATCAACAGTACTTTCATTCCCTCACTTTTTGTCATAGGGTCAGGTCTCTTCCGTGAGGCTCTCATGACTACCTCATTTTAGGCCTTTCCCCTACCTCTCTCGACTGCAGAGATATCATATCTATGCACCATCTCTTCCAATATACCTACACCCCAACCATAACCATAGCCACATATGTAGCCGCAATCGACACCTACCCCCAACCAGTTGTTGGGGAACCAATGGGGGTCTTCGACTATTCAACAAATCCCCTTCTTGTTTGTTCCTTCGGGAATTGTGGGCATGCTAGTCATGGAAACTTTTAATATTTCAGGTTTGACATTACGCATCCCTGTTTGGTATCTCACCCCATTGAATCCACCTACAACCCCACAAGTTGTTCTGACATTGGTACAACCCATCGATATAGCCAATCACCCACACCCTTTATTGTCCATGATGGCACTCTTGATGACCCCATCTCCTCTAGTGTTGTTGAAGGTAGCACCTATAACCACCCCACCTCCTCCCAAAAAGAAGGATGGGGTCAATATGATGAATGAAACACCACTGAAACCAAAACAAAGTCGTGAACCCACCCTCTAGTGCCTCAACTTAATCTCAACTGCCTTGCGCTTTGTGTGATGTTTTGGGTCACTCTACATAGAATTGTATTGAGTTTTCCATCTTACATACTCATGTGCAAATATTAGATGATGATCCTAATGAGAACGTCACAATTCTCCAATTGTATGATACCACCCAAACAAGCAACAAGTCCATGTGCACAAACCATCCTTACACAATCTATGGCCTTTACGACCATTACTCTCACCATTGTCTAGATCTTCCTGAGTATCGATCGATATTAACTGATTTGCATCATCTCTCCACTAAGCCCCAAGTCACATTTATTGAAGAAGTTCACCCTCCAACATCTTCTTCGAGCGAGACGCACACCATTTGTTTCATCTCATCATCTGATGAGCCTTCATCATCAACCCATACCACTATAATTTTGTCGACAAACATGAGTCTCTATGACCTATCTATTCGATGTAGGAACATTGTCCGACGAAGTCTGATAGATGGTATGAGTATGGATCTTGAGGCTGGTATGAATATGCTGGAGTATACTCATTGTCTTGTTAGCGTGCTAAGGGAAGACATTGGGGACTAAGGCTAGACATTGTCAAGTTTATATTCATTCTTCTCAGATTTCTGAGAGGAATTTGAATTTGATGTCTATTATGTGTTTAGAATATTGTGTCAGAAACTTCAGTACAATTGCTAAGTATAGTCTTTATGTGTGTACCAAAGGGTGTCTTTGGCACCTATTCAGAACATAGTTGAGTTTATACTCATTCTTCTCACAATTTCAAGAAGAATTCAGTGGTGGCCTCTATTTCTGAAGACGAGCAACATAATTCAAGGGTGTCTTCAAATTTGGCATTGTAAGTCTATTTATTGCAATTAAACATTTTGAGCATTATAGAGTGGTCTTACTATTTGGAAGTGGACCCGAATATGTATCCCAAGATGGGTGAACTCTGTTAACAATATTTGTCTCATGTTGTTAAAAGCATTGATCGTGTTCTCCTTACTTTCACATTTTCATTTTGCAAATTTAGTTAAGCAAGATAAATTCTTCAGTTTAAGTGTTTGGTTAAGTAATTTAAATCACTTAATTGTGAAGTGCACTGTCAGTAACGATCCTTAATTCCGAATCATATTTGATACCAATGCATGTTTAATTAACTTGGTATCTTAATATTTTTGGATCAAGGAAAGTGTTCAGAGTCCCATTTTTAAATCCAGTGGTATTAGAGCCATGTTTGAAAGAAGAATTCTCATGAGGCCTAAATCAAGTGTGGTGAAGGAAAGCTTTCAAGTATTAATTAAAAAATTCAAAGAGAATTTCACAAACAATGGATGACATCGCAGAAAGGAGGAGATACTATGATGTTTTTCGAGTCCATGATGATCCGTTTCTTTCGATACAAAAAATGATGGAAAAACTCTAACATAAGGCTCAAGGAGAAGTTGAATCGTCGGTGAAAGTAGGCTGTGAAATAGAAACCATGAACAAAGCATCGAAGTGAAAATGGCTTCAAGAGTTTGAAGAAGTAAACAAGAGTATTCAAGCAAAGAATGCTAAGTGAGAAGGTTGCTGGAAGAAGTAGAAGGTGAGAAGCAAAAGCCGTGACTCCAGTTACAAGCCACAAAAGAGGCTTTGGAAAAGTTTCAAAGTGCGGAAAGATCAAAGAAGCCCACCTATCCAGAGAAGATTCCATTGAGGAAAGCAACCTAAAATGGAACATTCATTGTTAGCATGCATACGTAGCCCTCCAAATCATTTTTCCATTATTGTAAAGTTGGATCAAAATAGTCTTCAGTGTATGAAGTTTGGAGGGAGAGCACTTATTAAAAGAGTGAAATAAGTGGGGATGGTTGTTGTTTAATGCCATGAAAAATGTATGCTTTATGATATGTACATCTCAAAGAAGTTATGTAAATATCATGTTAATGTAATATGTATTCTTAACGTCTTGTAAAGAAGCAAGTCAAACAATATAGTTGTTGTGGAAACATGTTTGGATTTTGTTTTCAAGGAAGCGAGTGAAGGAGATGAACATGAAGTTCATTCATAAACTCCAACATATACATCAAGTAGTACAAGAACAATTAATCCAAGATGGTCGAAGCATGGAAACCATGATCAGATCCAATATGAAGATCCAAGATGGGGGTCCAATATACATATCCAAGATGGAGATCTAATATGCATAACCAAGATGGAGAGCCAAGATGGTAAACAACTTGAAGTGCATATCGGTAGAGTGGATAGAGACCAAAAAAGCGAGGGATATTTATCTTCATCGACTTACTGAGTAAATCCATACTTTTGGAGGTCCAAAAGTTCTTCCAATGGGGAGGAATGATCCAGGTGGATCTAAGAATGCTAAAAAAAAAGTTAGTCTCAAATTCTTATGGCAATGACACTATTGCATAGATATTAGCTAGATATTTCCAACGACGCTTGAATTGCCTCAAACAAACTTCGTATGAGGAAGTTATGTTGTTTTGAAGTTTAATGGAAAACAAAATGGACAGTAGGACTCCCACGTGGCATCCCCACATATTGACACATGTAAACATCCATACAATCCATACACTAACGTGTAACCACTCCCTGGAACCATGTGGCAAGCATACACCCAAGGTGGCAGACCGCACAGGTGACTTGGCACACAGGTGGACCTATATGAAAGTGACAGTTGGCATCTGTACAACTAACGTGGCAGGTTCTAGGAAGTACACATGGCAGGTTCATATAGATGAGATAGAAGGTTCGTACAGATGATGCAACAAGCTCCAGGGATGACACGTGGTAGGTATGTGCAACTAATGTGGCATTGAATGTGCAAGGTGACTATACGTACATGGAACAATCATAGTGTGACACGTGTGAGAAAGTTGGCATGATGTGGTGCTAGCTTGCATATGACTGGTTTGCTGACTGGGTAAATAAGTGGCAATGACTAGGCAAGTGGACTAATAACATGACTCCACATGGCCCAATCAAAGGGCCATGTGGTACCCCCATGAATTTTCGTGCATGGGTGGTTCGTTGGCATGTTACAAACAACAATGATTTCAAACAAATATTTTGGTATATAGTTAATCCTAAACGGATTTGAACCCAGGTCTCATGGGAATTATTCCAAAATCCAAACCAATCCATCCACATGTAATTGTATTCTAAGAATTGGCATTTAATTGATTTTGTTTGAAAATTAATTTCAGTTATAACAATAAATATGACCAACGAATTTCAGATTTGGTTTTGGCCTATTTAACAAGCATAAATTCCAATGCAAGAGATATGTGTAGAGGCAGGAGCATAGTTCGAGGAGGTATGATATATGGTACAAACATGGCAGGTTTGATTGTGTAGGAGTATACTAATTGTCTCATTTAATGCGCCAAGTGGGGACCTTGGGCACCGAGGCGAAACATTGGCAAGTGTATACACATTCTTCTCAATTTTATGAGAGGAATATGACTTTGATGTCTATTTTGTGTTTTTTTTGTAAGCTAGTAGTAAAACCTTCTATTGCCAAAAAAGATAATAGTTCACATCAAGTTCACAGGCCTCCCAACATAGGGAAAACATGCCAAAAGGAAAGAATTTGGACCCTCCCAATAGAGGGAAAACATATCCATATTCTTTATAGAGAAGTCTTAATCATTCCACCTCAAAAAGAAATAATACTAAACCATTTACAAACAGAGTTTTTGTGGATAAGTCTACTGATATTCTTCATCGATCAAGATTTCAATAAAGCAAGAAAGTAAACAAACAAAGAATAGACTAAAATTATTGAGATGCCTGCTTGACACCCGGGCTTGATGGAGCTTCAGTGCTTGAGTTTAAGTTGATGCCGAGATGAGAGGCAATTTGCTATACATTTTTTGTTATCTCGTCTAGTTGAAGGAGGATAGATTGATGAGCTTCTCCTCTTTCAATTAGGGCATTTCTCATAAGAATTTTCTGGTGCCAAGCAATGTCCATCGTTCTCATGTACAGAGCAACACAACCACGAGGGTAGCTTGGATCCAGAAGTAGTGCTTTGAACTCCTTGCGGACCTCTTCATCAGGAGTGCAGTGCATGGTTACTCTTGCATCAGCTTCAACTTCTTCTATTTCCTCTTTAATTTCCTTTGGAATCTGCTCTCGGTAAAGACGAGCAGTCTTGACAATGTTTCTCATAATTTTGGAAGGGTTGGCAGGCGGTAAGGCTGAAATGCTAACCTCCTTAGCTTTCCTATGTCTATACTGGCGTGGCTTTAGAGGCATCTTAAAATGAAACAACATATAGGGTTTCCAAGAAGGAGAATAGTTGAGGTTGGTGCACTAAGATGAGAGCAAGGGCCCAAGATGAATGGGAAGAGCGAATGCGTAGGGGGAAATGCATACAAGCTTCTCTACAGAAGTGGAGGCTTCGGTAGATAACTTTGAGGGCTCGGGAGAGGATTTACATAGAGTACACTCTCTCCAAATCAGATCAGGGATAGAGCTTAGCGCCGAAGAGAAGAGAGAGGTGTTCGACCTTTACGGGTCAGAAGAACACCGTTGAGGTAACTGCACCCAGGGAAGGTCAGAGAGGACCAGTTAGGAATCCATCACAATCCCATAAACTAGACATACAAGATCAAGAAAGCCAGAGACAACAAATGAGCTCAAACAGAGAAACCAATTGCCATATAAATGCGGGCTTACCATAATTACACAAGCTGGAAGATGAGATCTAGTACCCCTATGGTTGTCCTTTCGGATCCCTGCCATCATTTCCCAAGACAAGCACATCGTTCTGCACGATTGCTTCCCCTCCATATCTGCTTGCAACCATCGTCATATTACTATCATCATGATCTGTAATATTACCCATGCCACTACCCACACTCAAGTATGCTTAAGGTTCATATGGCATGGACCATGCAGGGGACTGTGAGGTGGTGGCCTGAGGCTCGACCATGTACCTCTCAAGCGTGCTTCCATCTGCCCTCATAAACACCCACCGTGCGGATGTCTATTTTGTGTTTAGAGTACTATGTTAGAAACTTAAGTGCAATTTGTTGAGTATAGTCTTGATGTGTGTGCCAAAGGCGATCTTTGGGCACCTGTTCAGAACATAGTTGAGTTTATACTCATTATTCTCAAAATTTCGAGAGAAATCTAGTCGTGGCCTTTGTTTATGAATTTGAGCAGCAAAATTGCAGTGTATCTTCCAATTTGGCATTGTAAGTCCATTTATTGTAATTCAATATTTTGAGCATTATAGAGCGATATCACTTTTTGGAAGTGGACCTAGCTAAGACATAGCCTAAGATGGGTGAACTCCGTTAACAATCTTTGTCTCATGTTGTTGTTAAAATTGTTTCTCGTGTTCTCTTTACTTTCATATTTTCATCATGCAAAGTTGGTTAAGCAAGCCAAATTCTTTAGTTTAAGTGTTTGGTTAAGTAAATCAAATCACTTAATTGTGAAGTTCATAGTCAGTAATGATCCTTAATTCTGAATCATATTCGATATCAATGAATGTTTAATTAACTTAGTATCCTAAGATTTTTGGATCAAGGAAAGTGGTTAGAGTCCTATTTTCTAATCAGTGTATTGTTGCAGAGCAATTAATTCTTGATGATGAATTTCCATCAAGAGATTGGATTTCAACAATCATATCTAAAGGTCCAAACTCAACATTAATAAATATATGCATTGGCATAATCACACAGGGTTAAGTGGTGCGAGTGCACTTTCAAAGCCACAACAATTGACTCATTTGTTTTTAAAGTAGAGGTCTATACATATATTTAGCATTTATAGAATTTTGTGTGCCTGCCAGTTGACGATTTCAAGTTGAGAGAAGGATTGTACTTATAATTGCAACGACAACATAGAACACATTTTTATTTCGATAGAGATTCATGTCGATGAGACATGTGAGTTATAAGTCCCTTGTTTATTCATCATTGACATAACAAATGATGATGATCAACATGTTTTTCAACACATTCACAAATCCACCTCTCACATATTAATTCTAGCAATTTGTAGCGATCATGAACCGTATTGTGAATGTATACAAAACACATGATAACTATATATCGACAACAACACCATTAAAACCATAGAGTAATCATAACAATATCAACATATAAAAGCTTAAACAAATGGACTAATGAACTATAACATGCCCATCATCTTGACCATGGTGCATACTCGGAGGATAACTCGATGGTTACCTATAATGGGACTTCCATTGGACAACAATAAGTGAAAGTGAGGCCTGATCATTAATAGGATAATTAGCCTAAAGCAAAATTTCATATAAACATAGGATTCATTGTGACACTTTGCAATTGATCTACGTTGACCGAAATTTGGGTCAACAACTTTCTTCACAATAAAACCCTTGTTAGTATGAGAAGGAGAAATAAAGCAGGGGAAGGATAATGCTTGCTTGAAAGATTTTATCCTTGCATGAGGTGAGACAAGTGACATTGCAGTTGACATATCATGAATTCTTGTCCTATTTGAGACATTAATGACACCCATGGCTGATTTTACAGTGAAAGCATACGTCAAAGATTAGAGCCAACATGAGATAGAAGGAGAAAACACCAAACCTCTAGTTGAACTAAATGAACAACTATGAATTAGTTTGGAGTAGGAAAAATGAGCATAGTCACGAACATGACTGATTTGTGAGCAGAGCAAAAACAATAAACCACATTGCGCCAAAAAGTGTTGCCGCCTTTTCACACACCTGGATCACGTGGCAGAAATCTTCAAGCCACTCGGTGTGTCCTTGGGGGCAAGTCTCGAGTCAAGGCTGTCACCTTGTTCTTGACTCCTCCGTTTAGGCTCAACTCCTAACGAAGCCAAGGGGGGTAGACCCTATTAAGTTACTAAGGATGATTTCTTAGTGTAATGATGTTGTACTGAATCAGTTATTTAGGAGTTTGAATATTTTAACTATAAGCAATCAAGATGACAAGATACGAAGATACACACGAAAGCACAAAGTTGATAAACAATATATATATATATGAAGCAGAAAAGACCAGTGCCTTAAAAATGGAGTCAAAAAAGATCAGTGTGCTTGCATGTGTCTGGAATAAATGTTTTGCGATTGCATCTTGGTACGTTTTAAGTTAAAATCGGAGTATGAGTTGTTTAAATTAGGCTTAAGGGGGACTCCAGATATACCCGAGAGTAAAGTCACGATTAGAGCTTCAAATCATTTGTCTAAAAAGGAGTAGAGAACCAAAACTTTTCTTTTTCACTAGAAAAAGTCATATTTTCTTGCTATTCGATTAGAATAAAAAAATGGGAACATTACAAATCAATTCATCTCCAAGGCAGAGATGGCATCTAAGTATCCAACTGAAAGGGACTTATCATCCAAAAGCATAGATAATGTCAATGATATTCGTTCATCCATAAGCATACATAATATCTTAAGACTTAACATTGTTAGGAAAGCATATCATTGATCGCATGTACCCAGTCTCTTCTTACAACAACTTGGCCAAATTTACAAAAAAAAAACATATATAAAAAACCACCCCTCAACTCACTCAAAAAAATTGATCGCATCCTCATTGGCCATACTCTCCTCCATAAATTCCTCATAGAACCAAAACTTATTAACAAAAAAATACAACGATTATAATAATATGTAACTTTATTATCTAAAATAAACTTTATTAATCCAAAGTAAAAATGTTAAAATCATAGCAACTATCTCAAAATGTCAAACTTAATGTATCAGATGTACAACATAACTAATGAGTTGGATATACAAATTATCTTACAAAGTATGAGTTGATATGAAAAAAGGAAGTTAACTTTCACACTCGAGTTGACCTAAAATATGGCTAACCCTGGATTCAAAAATGAATAACAAGGTTGGTATTTCGGTGAATAAAAAAAGAGTCATGGTGACCTAAAATTTAGTCTTTCCTTATCCTCACTTTTAAACATTTTAGAAAATGTAGATCCTCCTAAAAATGTTATACTTTTATTTTATTTTATGTGACATGGGTTGTGTTTATGTTCTAATTCTATGTTTATGAAATTTGGATAAAATTTATGAGTAAGAAAAAAAATATCAAATTCGTTTGTAGTGTATAAATAAATTTAAAAATCTTAAAAGTTTAATAACATTAAAAAGTTGTTGAGATTTTTAGTTAATACATTAAAAAATAATAAAGTATGAGTAATGTTATATCATGAAAATGTATGGTAAACCAATGTTTATAAAAGTTTTGTTAAGTTTTGAATCACTATCACCAATAATTTTATAAAAAAATTGGATTAATGGAAACTATTTTATAGATTACTCAATTTACTATAAGATTGAATAACTATATATAAACCACTAACAATATGATATATAAACAAATATGAACTTTAAACAAATTGATTAAATGTATATGAAACACAATAAAATAGTAAACAAAATTTAGGGTTTTGAAATTATGGGAATATGAATGAATTTCAACACATTTCTTGAAATTTACCAAATTTAGAATCTTAATAATGAAATTTGGCTAATCATGACTTAAAATCCACATAAGAGAACTAAACAAACACACATAGAAACATTATTAGTATTATTAATACAAAGCAAACTAGGAATATATAATATCAGGGTTTCAAAAAGACCAAAAACCTCTAAAAATTGCATATTATATGAGTAGTTTTTATACTTCTAACAAGATAACTATAAACACTTATAACTTGAATCCTTGTGCTTGCTAAACCTTTTCTTCATCTAAGCTTGCTATTCTAAGAAAACCAATAGATATATTGGGAAAATAATTTATAGATGCGAGCTTCAAGTAAGGTCAAGGGCTAATTCATAAAACTTATTGAAGTTTGCTTCCAATTTCTCTATTTCCCTACTTTAGAGAGCCACTAGTTTTGATAAATCAACATTATTGTTTCTCTAATATTTAATTTGATTTGTCATCCTACTATTTTAATGAGAAAAACCCACATGTAAATCCTCAAGCTAACATGTTCTCCTCTTTTGTGCTTGACATATATTTGGTATTTGGGAAGGGATACAATGACCAGAGTGCTTGTGACCCTCCATTTGTTTTAAAACCTTGAGGTTAAACCAAATCCTATTGCCAAAGAAAAAACAAGACAACATTCAAGTAGGTTCTAATTGAAATAAAGACATTCCACTAAGGTTGTAGCTAAAAACACAACTCCAATTCACTTGAAGCTACAAAATAAGAACAAGCCACAAGACCTTACAAGAACTCCAGACCAAGAATAACATAATTAAACCAATAAACCAAATCGAGTCAATATTCTAGAAATACATGTAGAGACCACACACCAGAGGAAAAAAAATCCCACCTTCATCACTCGGCTCCATCCCATCATGTTTATTATCCAACCCTCCATTGCACATGTTAACATATAAGGGAATACAAAGATTTGACCTGAAGTTATTGCTCATTTTATCGACTTAAGATTGATGCACCACTTATCCTCAAATTCCATTAGCACACATAACCTATGGTTTTTGAAATTTAATGTCATGGAAAATAAGAGTTGATACAAACCCCTATTTGTACTCAATAACCTAAAAGCCCTATAAACTCAAAACTTCTTATCACCCCTCAAGCTTTAAATATTAATCTAAATAAACTTAAATTCTAAAAAATCAATTAATTTTATATTTATACGATTATTATTAATTATTAATGCAATTTCTGGATCCAATCAAACTTTATTTCGCGATTTCCATCTAAATCCAAAACAGCCTGCACCTGCCACTAAACACAAAGAAAAAAACAAAACATCATACACTAAAGAATACCGTATTAAATTCAACATCATTAATATTCCAAACGTATACAAAATCAATATGTCATTCAAATTAAAAAAAACAAAACATTATACAGTAAACAATGCCATATTAAATTCAGTATATCCAAAGGTATAGATCATTAATATGTCATAAAATATACAACAATCTGTTTGAACCAAATTCATATGTGAGCCACAAAGATTTGGAAAACGTACATCCATAGAATAAATTGAGAGTGTTTTTAATTCTTTATTAAAATATTTTTAAATATTTTGCAAATTATCATTTTTTAAATCACTGAGGTAACATCATAAATCTTTGATACTCGCTGGAACTCCTACCGACAAGCTCCGATCAACTAGTTTATTCATCGGTTGAAAGAATAAAAATGTTATTCGACACTCGTCAATTTTTATGGGTTTACCACTGAGAGAAGGCAAAACCCTAGCAGCAATGCAGGGTATCCACGGCATATTGATGCTTTACATACATCACATCATAGATGTATTTAACTCTTTCATTTGTAGAACAGAGTGCAACTGATTAGATTTGAAAGTCCGACGCCATAGTACCCGGGTGCGAATCTGAGTTTGAAAATGTCTTACGCTTATCTTTTCAAGTATATCATAATCGGAGACACTGGTAATTCGACAAAACTGTCCGAGTTCATTTTTTTCAGTCTTTAATACCTTCCGAGTTTACTTCTTTCGGTCTTCATACCCTCTGAGCTGATTAATTTAAGTCTTTAACACTCTCCGATTTTATCAATTTATTGATGATTTTAAGGTTTTGATTAATGACAGGCGTAGGTAAATCATGCCTGCTATTACAATTCACGGATAAACGCTTTCAGCCAGTCCATGACTTGACGATTGGTGTCGAGTTCGGAGCTCGCATGATCACCATTCGCAACAAGCCAATAAAACTTCAAATATGGGATACCGTAAGTTCGAACCTATGTCCTAAATATAGTTATGTACTGGAATTATGTTAGGGTTTTTGGGTTTATGAGGTATAGTTTGGTTTATGTGGTATTGTCTGTTGAAATCTGGGAGAATCGAATATATAAACACTTTTATAACTAGTTCCTAAATATAGTTATGTCATGGAATTATGTTAGGGTTTTTGGGTTTATTAGGTATAGTTTGGTTTATGTGGTATTGTGTGTTGAAATCTTGGAGAATCGAATATGTGAACACTTTTATAACTAAGATCAGTTAACGACCAGTTCTGAATTTATAAGGATACCATTACTGGAGTTCTTTGTCTTTCTGCCCATGGCCCTAGGGTACGAATAGAGTTGTGGTACATAATGAAATCATGGGATTTGAGCTTTTTAACAGCTGCTTCATAAATGAATGTCTACTTTGTCTTTTGTTCATTTATGTCTTGTTATTTTGGTAAATAATATTAGGCAGGTCCGAGATGGTTAAAATACATATGTATAAAATTTGTTGTGGCCTCTATGATTTTCTGAGAGGTCATCTTCCTTCTAAAGAGATCACTCGTTACGGCTCTTATCCAGAACTACAGTAAACTGTAAGACCAGAATGCCAGAGACTTGGGCTACTGTTACTATCCTTTGAAGCATATTTAAAAAAATACCAGAAACATAACACAGATTCCAACAAATGGTTTGAGTAGGAGATCCATGATCATACACCCAGTTAAGCTGGGGTTGGATCGATGCCCTTCTCCTCCATGTAAACTGGTTTGTATACATTTTCATCTAGCAGCATGTCCAGCATATTGGTCACTTCTTCAAAGCCCTTGCAATAGTCCAATGCTGCCAGGTCTGGCACCATCAGGTTTGTCCCCATGTCCTCCATTTTCTCAATCGTAAAATGGGTATCTTGCTATTCCTCACCGCATGACCTGTAAGCTCATGCTAAAGCTGTGTTCGTTAAGGTCACAATCTACAATGTTAAATGTTCTGAGTTCTGAGTTCTGCCAGTTCTTTCAGACCCTCCCCATTCTTTTCTTTCTCAGTAGTGGCCATGGAATAAATAGCTCTTCACGGGGAGAGTGCTTTGGGTTCTGAGTTGGCCGACCCCCTTTCTCTTGCAATACGGCCTTCTCTGCATCTGGAATCCTTCTGTAAAAGATCTTCAATTCGATTCTATTGTTACTGGGTTCTCGATTAAACCCTTGTTTCCTCAGCTCCTCCATGGTTGGGGTCAAAGAGCCCCCCCATCTTCAATTCTTCTTCTTTCCTTTGGCTGGTTCCTGGTGAAAATTTTCGTAACCCCAACCTGGTTTTAGTTTCAGTTCATTGCATATGGTTTAATGCCCAAACCCCAATATTCATGTTTATAAAAAATTAAAATTTTCAACTTGAAAACATGAAACACATGAGATAATTTCAACTTTAGCAAACTCAGAAATTTATGGCAGCCCTACTTTTTCCTACTCTGAAAATTTATGACAAACACATGAAGTTTTAGACTTTTTTTTGACTAATTTCGTCCAGGATAAAGCCCCGAAGGGAAAACTTGTTCAAGGGAGAGATTTTTATTTTTCAGACAAATTTACAAAATAAATACAACAGTACTTATCTCCCTTATTTTTTCTTGAAAATTGTGCCAAACAATCTCTGAATGACAAAATAGGAAATATTAAACTTCTCCTCGAAATCTGTACACTGAAAGCCTACTGTACAGCCTCACACGTACAGCCTAGGGAAGCGTGCAAACTGTCCTTGAATTCTGTGCAAAATCAGCTGCAATTAATTCTGGAAAATCTGTACTGTATGGACAGCATTAAATGCTGTCAGTCACCTCGAAAAATGTGCTGAACTCTGCCTTTGTACGGTTTGAAACTGTATGACCTGTCTGGAAATTCATGCCAATTAATGCAGCTGTACTTTGTATTGAGAATCATGCTGTACGGCCTGCTCTTCCTCTGCTGTACAGTTTGGCTAGAAAAATGTGCCTCTCCTCCTCCTTTGAAAATGTGCATCGGTTTCTCTCTCTGATTTTTCTTTCTTCTCTCTTGCTCCTCTCTCTAAAAACTCTCTTTGGAAAAGTGAACAATGAATTCTCTAAGTGTTTCTCTAGCCTTTTTGTTTGAGTAACCACCATTAGAAAATCAATGGCTTAGATTAAAAGCCAACCAAATGAGATCTAGGGCTCAAGTTAAATCTCACTTTTTCATTAAAAACATTCAAATCACTTTTACATATTAAATGAGAATTTGTTAATCTCCCACCTTTTTAATTCTCATAAAGTCACCTTTAAATAATTAATGACTCAAACTCGCTTTAAAAAAGTCACTTTATTGAATAAAGTCATTCTCTCTTTTAAAAGTGCTAGGGACCACATTTAAAGTGTCCTTGTCCACCCCAAGGCATGAATGGACAAACATTTCTAGGTAAAATTTCAACACTCCCTCTTATTGAGGAAGGTGTTTTTCACCACCCCCATCTTGTTTCTGAAATGAATATGCTTCCCTCTTCCCAAAGACTCTATGAGAATGTCTGCTAACTGCTCATCGGTAGAAATGTACTGCAACTCTACAATTCTTCTCTGAACATAGTCTCTGATGAAGTGGTATTTGATCTCAATATGCTTTGACCTGTCATGAAACACCAGATTCTCAGAGAATTTGATGCAACTTTGATTTTCACAATGAATAATAGTAGGTCTCAACTCTTGATCAAATAAGTCTACCATCAACTTGCGAAGCCACAATGCTTCGCAACTAGCCTGACTGGCTGCCATTTACTCGGCCTCTGCAGAACTCAAAGCAATGGACTTTTGCTTTTGATTGAACCACGACACAACTGCCGAGTCCAAACTGAAGCATCAACCAGAAGAGCTCTTCTGGTCCGAAGCACTACCTGGCCAATCTAAATCTATGAAACCAACCAATCACACTCCACTTGACCTCCTGTAGTTCAGAACATAGTCTACTGTCCCAGCAAGTTATCTCAAAATGTGTTTTGCAGCTGTCTAGTGCACTCTCTTAGGTTCCACCATGAAGTGACAGAAAATGTTTACTGCAAAACTCATATCTGGTCTGGTGTTGACCAAATACATAAACGAACCAATACGTTGACAATACAAAGTAGGATACACCAACTCTCTCTCAGAAGCATGAAGCTTCTTCCATCTGGTGATCATAGGTGTGGACATGGGCCTGCACTCCTCCATCCAAAATCTCTTCAGAATATCTGCAACATATTTCCTTGCCCTAGGAAAACATGTCCATCCTCTTGCCACACCTCCATGCCTAAATAGTAATCCATCAACCCTAGGTCTGTCATTTCAAACTCTGAAGCAGGGTCTTTCTTGTATGCCTCAATCATGTGCTCTCCTCCTGTATTGAACAAATAATCAACATGTTGTCCACCGATTGCACACCAGCAGCAGAAATCAATTGAAAGCTGTCTCCTCACTTGAGAAAGTGGGAGAGGTGTGACCTTGGGGGCAAGCACAGAGCTAGGTACTATCACCTACTCCTAGCTCCTCCGTTTAGGCTAACTCTTAACGAAGCCAAGGGGGGTAGTCCCTAACAAAGAGTTTTCTATGGCTCAATGTTTAAGTTAAGTTTTAAGATGTTTAGGATGCGGATGGGTGTTGTTTAGGAGTTACTTGTGATTAGAAATGATTAAGTTTATGAATGTGACACGTAAATCAAAGCAATCCACGTTGCTAGCAAGAGACTGAAAGATAAGCAAATATTCCAGACTTGTAACTTAAGCATTCAGATATAATCAACAAAAATAAACCATAGACAATTGATCAAGATAGAAGATTACTCAATTATAACGAAGGACCAGTGCCTTATGGAGTCAAATAAATGCGTGAAATAAAGTCTAGGAATTAAGCTAGTGAATATTAGGTTTTGCAAGTGCTCTTGGTAGATTTTAAGAATTTTAAAAAATGCTCTTGATTAGGGTGTCAACGAAGGTTTGTCAAAGCCAGGAGACTCTTCTAAGTTTCCTCCGTTTAAGACATGTCGGGCCTGCCTAGTATCCCAGGCTGATATTGTCAAGTGACCAGCTAGCCGAGAATCTAAGACAGCGGGAGGTTTTGGTGCCTCTAATAGGAAGTACTTTGGAAGGATCCCTACAATGCCGGTGCGTTGGTTAAGGGTGTTTAAGGGTTATTAAATTACTCTTGTAGGGTTTAAAGATCCAATACCGTTTCTGGGTATTTCGATCTAGGATTGGTCAGAGCATACTTCGGCAAGGAGGGAAGGGAGTTAATTAATTAAAGGGGTATGTGTGTTGAATATTTTATTAAAACAATTAATTAGACTCTCCGACAGAGAGCGCTCTTGACCCTGTCTTATGACAGTGGTTCAAGAGACTTAGCTAATCTATATGTAGCTAATGCAAGGATTGTGCAAACCTAGGATGCTCTCCGATAGAGAGTGCTCTTGACTTGTGTTTTTGCAAGTTCAAGAGTCTTAAATAATTGATTGATTAAACAAACACAACAATTAAGATGAAAGTGGTGGATTAAACTCTCCGACAGAGAGTACTCTTGATCCACCTTATGGTGAGATTCAAGAGATTTTGGTTCTTTTTATGATTTGACAATTATATAACAAGATACCAAAATGCAATAATAAATCTAGCAATTAGTGTTTATGTTAAAGAACAACTAGCAGTTAGCAAAAAATGGAAATTAAGACTAAGCAAAGAACTAAACTAATTGCTTAAAGGAAACTATACTAAAAATCATGAAAAATGACACAACACCTTCCCCCAAATAGGGGAAGTATAAAAGAAAGGAGACCTGCTCCCTGTAGCCCTTTTGTTTTTTACAATGATGATGTGTTCTTTGCTTCTTGGAAGAACAGGTAAAGAAGGGGATTGAGAGAAGAGGGAGAGAGTCTGTTTGTTCTTTTGCACTCCTTGCTTGCTTGTGGCCTTTGGGCTCTCCTTCACCTGCCTGAAACTAAGAGCTCTAGACATACACTTTTTATAGGATTAGTTGATAAAAAATAACTTGAAAATAAATCTACAAACTAGATAAAAACAACTACCCAAACTTACCGAAAAGAAGGGAGAGAAGATGAAAGAGAAAGGCAAGGCAAGAGAGGGAGAAAGGGAGTGAAAATAGGACAAAAGGCAAGTCAAAGAAGGCTGGAAACTAAGGAAGAAAGAGGGCTGCAAATGTGGGTAAAAAAGGCTGAAAGTACAGCTCAAAAGATGGTTGAAGAAGAGGATGGAAAGGGGCTGCAAAAAGTGGAAACAAAGGGGCAAAAGAGGGCTGTCCAAAAGGGTGAAAATGGAGACAAGTGGACAGCGAACAAAAGGAAGGAAAGACTGCAAATAAAAGGCCTAAAAGGCTGAGAGTACAGCCCAAAAGATGGCCCAAAAAGAGGATGGAAAGGGGCTGCAAAAGGTGGAAAAAGGAGGCAAAAGAGGTTTGTCCAAAAGGGTGAAAAGTGGGGAAAAGTGGACAGCAAATTAAGGGAAGGAATGGCTGCAAAAAGAAGGCCTAAAAGGCTGCAAAAAGTAAATAGGGCAGCCAACCAGGGCAAATGCTAAGTGAATGTTGTTCACTTTAGCCAAAACGTGCCCTAATCCCAAGAAAATAAAGATTTTATAAAAATTTGAGAGATGAATAATATGAAAGAAACACTCAAACCTGTGGTACTTTGATGGGTTTGGATTTTTTTGGATCTTGAAAATTTGGAAGTTTCCTTGGCTTCGAGAGGAGAGGATGCACCTGAGCTCAAACTCCTACTTGCTTCAATGAGATGGCCTGCACAATGTCAACTCAATACTTGCAAAACAATGGAATAGATCATGTATGTTTGGTAAATAAAAATGTAAAGAGCATGTCATACAATTGAATAATTGATGCTACTTTAATTCATAGAAACAAAACCATAAAAGATTAAATTGTAACATCAAATGATCAACCTTACGTGCTTATAGAAGCCTTCTAAAGTATGAGCTATTATCCAATCCTAAGCAATAAAAGAAAAAAATTGAAACGTTTCACCTCATTCACCAATTGTTCATCCACATTCACACACCATGTATGCCTCCAAAGCCTTAAAATTTATTATACGGTTGCAAAAGCAACAAGCATTACAGTAATTCACCAGAGGTTCTTTGCATAAAGATCCATCCTGATAGAGCTGAAAGAGCCTCTATTTATACAATGAGAGAGTGCTAAAACCCTAAAACCAAACCTCAAACCCTAACCAACCTAGCCACCAAACAGAGGTCCAAACCTAAATCGGAGAACCGAGAGTGAGGGGAGGCCTCCACCCAGGCAAGGCGCCCCCACTCCAACCCTAAACACTGAAATCCACCCACAGATGAGCCCACACGTGTGGAAGGCGCCCTCAGGAGAGAGAGGGGCGTGAGCTGCTGAAGGAGGCACCCTGCTGCATGGAAAAGCTGCCTGCTAGGTCTGGAAACCTACTTTGTTAGGTCTGGGAAGCCTATTGATGGTGTAAGTTTCAGTCTTCACCTCGATCAAATCACCGGACCAATGAGAGCTCTCCATCTCATCTCTAGCTGGAGATGACATGTCTGATAACTGATAATAAATTAATTGCTCTCTTAATGATGACTGAAGTTGAGTTATGATAACTCCAATCATCATAAGTGCTCCATGAGATGTCATTTAGCCTTTTATTTTACTGAATTTGGATTAATTTGGAGAGTTTCATTTTTCTCCAAAATAATCATTTTTTAATAAAAATTCATTTCTTTACTCAAAACCTACTTTTTTGAGAAAAAATGCATTATGTGTCCGATTGTTGATCTGAAAGTTGGTTCTGACTGGCTGGCTGATCAAGAATGATTTTTGGCTTAAGGTTAGAGCCATCAATCACTGAATTCGGAGTCCGGATGACCGACTTACCACGAACGGGTTTTTTCCATTTAATTTATGGAAAAATTAACCCAAAAAACGTAGGAAAAGTAATTAAAAATAAAAAAATAAAAAAATAATTTTTCACTGTTCGAAAAAGATTTTTTCAAATTTTTTTTATGTGTCCAGACGACTTAGGACATGACCATGATCTATCTAAATAATGTCTAGTAGGCTTATAACACTCTCTTGGGCTCTAATAACCCTCCAAGGCCCATAATTCAACATCGGGCATTCCAGCTTTGGAGGAAGCAGGAGAAAACCTCGTTAATTATACTTGGCTGAAGGCAAAGCATAATTGTCAGGGGCAAAAAACTCCCTAGAATACCCTATTTGAAATTCTACGTCTCAGGAGATTGAACCACTCAAAAATATCTTACTACCACATTTTATTACAAACCCCGCGGGGCCATGGTCAAAATTATTCAAATAAAAAAGTGACTAGCCAATATTGGCTAGACAAGCAGACGGATCAACTGATACACTGGAATCAGACTTTGAACAAGTCTGTCAATTGGCGGCTCCTCAGGTAACCCAACTTATGGTACAAAAAGTTGGATAACACAACATATAGCAGAAGAATGAGCAGATCACCTCCAACCATGATGAAGTCTAGGTTGGGATCAACCTCACTTTTCTGAAGCCCAATCGAAAGCAGGTATGAATCAATTCTCGAGTACCAAGCCCGAGGGGTTTGCTTCAGACCATACCAATGTTTTAAAAACCGGAACCGAGAATCAAACCGGTCAAGTGTCAACTTAGACCGAAACCGAAACCGGTAATGAACCAGAGCAGTTTGATTTCAATGAACCGGACTATTAAAAAATACATGAAAATTTAAAATTTTAATCATAAAAATTATATTTAACATTCCAAGCCATGATTTTAAACCATTAGACAGATAATATGCAAAGTGTTCTCAAGTCTACTCATATATATATAACATAAACCATGTTTGGGACACAAAATGGCACCGAGTGCACTACATAGTAAAGTCTCATAGCATATATCTCAAAATCTGAAACAAAATACAATATCAATGAGGCTCTATATCCTCTACAATCCATAAAACATGATCATGATGAGTCATGAGTCATGACGCATAACTAATCAATCCTCAAACTCGGCACCTATACTGGAAATGAAATGCTCAACATCAACATTTGGTTCAGAATCCTCAGAGTCAGAGTCCTCAAGGGCATCTACGACCCTAGCAATAACACTAGTAGAAGCACGAGTTGCACGGCTAGGTCGTCTAATGCCACTATCACTGGGACTGCTTGCAATGACTGGATTTGGCTCTACATCTGCATCCAAAGTCAAGTCATCTACAACTGCATCAATATCAAAATCGAGACCAAACTCTGGCTGCTTACTCTCCTCTAACCATTCTGAGGTTGGATCAATATCATCCAACACAATGGGATTTGTATCAGGTCTTTTGTTTAGCAATTGGTTGAGCCTTAGCCGGAGGTTGTACTGCACGAAGACAAGATCATTCAACTGTTTTTGTTCCAAACGATTTCTCTTCTTCGTGTGAATCCACTCAAAGACAGACCAATTGCGCTCACGCCCAGAAGCACTACACGACTGACTAAGGACTTGATTTGCAAACTTTTGCAATTTTGCACAATGGCTGCCAAATGATTCCCACCAATTTGCTGTAGGGACAAGTTCGTTTAACAAATTAGCTAAAGCTTAAACAATTGAACATAAACAATTAAACTTAGCTTAAACAATAAAACTTGAAAGTTGAACTTAAAGCTTTAAAAACTAAATTGAATCAAACTTGTTAAAATAGCAGCAACAAGGAAGGTCTTTAATCAGGAAACCAATTGTATTTAATTTACTTTTCCTAAGTTTACTTTGGAAAATAAATTAAAGTGATAGAATTATTTATTGACTTTAAGTGAAAGTGAAATTAGGGTTTTCGCTTTACCTAAAGTTATAAAAGAAAGGTCAATTGGTGGAGATGACACACTTGTATTCCGACAGAGACATGATACAGACAGAGAGAGAAAGTCAAACAGAGGATTTGGCTGGGAAGACAGAGGAGCGAGCAAATAGGATCATCGAGCTACCAGGTAGGACAAGGGCCGTATGGATCGACAGGGAGCAATTGCAGAGGAAGGTCCTATAGATCGTATGGATTTCATACAACAGCTGTACAATAGTACGGATCCACACGTGTGGGAGGCCATACAATTGGCCGTACAGTCATGCAGAGGGGTGCTGGAGTTTTAGTTGGGGTTTGTCCAGTGATTTTGCCGGGTACTGCTTCACCAAGTTTGGGTGATTAATAGTGATTGTAAAAGCTCCATATTTTCTCATAATAAAATCTATATCTGAGTGCTGTATTTGTTTTCCCATCTTGGGTTTTTCTGAGGGTTTCCATACCCAAAATAGTAGTGTCAATATTGTGATGTGATGTTGTGATTTATTTCTCAGTACTTTATATTTCGCTACATACTTGTAAAAGATATTCATGTGTGGTTATCAGTAGAAATTTTGAATACATTGTTTAGCCCTAGTTTGAATAGCAAAGGAAATTTTACATGGTATCAGAGCTTTGGTGAGTTAAAGCTGAAGATTTGCAGCAACATTGATAGATCAGGGGCAGATCTATTGAAGACACAAACCTAGATTGTAGATCTAGTGTTTGACAGGTACACTTTAGAATGGCCGTACAATTGAGAGTTGAGGATAGACTCCAGGGGTTCTTAGAACTTTCCTACATGGAAAGAAAGAGTCACAAGGATCCTGGATATCAGTGATGCAAAGGAGCATAATGACTCCACAAAAGTTGCACCCACAGATCCAACATATCTGATAGCTTGGAAGAAGATTGATTCTAGAGCCATGTTGATTATCATGGATGGAGTGAAGGACCATATAGCCCTGTTATCAACTATTTTATACTATAGTTGAACCTCCTGTTGAGCCGCCATTTGATGGGCATGGTCAATGTTCATGTTCAGTGCAGCAGCAGTTCAGAATGTTTGCCTAGCCAATTTTGGCTAGTCATTTTTATTTTTATGTTGAAATGACCATGCCCCATGGGGTTTTTGTAATAAAGTGTGCTAGTAGGGGTTTTGAGTGGCTCGGTCCCCTAAGATGTAAAATTTCAAGTAAGGTATTCAAGGAGTTTTTTTCCTTGTCAATTATGCTTTGCCTATAGCCGAGTATAATCGATGAGGTTTTCTCCCGCTTCCTCCAAAGCCGGGATGCTCGATTTTGAATTTTGGGCCTTGGGGGGTTATTAGAGTCCAACTAGTAAATATGAACCTACTACGAACTATTGGTATGTTCCATGGTCATTTCCTAAGCCCCGCGATACGTTAAAACAATGTCCGAAAAACAATTTTCCCGGACGCGTGGTGATTTTTAATTTTTATTTTTTGACTATAAGGAATTAATTAATTTTTTCAATTAATTAAACCATTTTGACCATGGTTTTATTGAAAATTTTCAATTTGTAATAATTAAGTGGTCTGGGGGGGTGTTTTTGGCAAATAAATACTTATTTTCTAAGCCAAAACATTCATTTAGCCCCTAGACACACTTACCCTAAGTTTCAGACTATTATTTGGCCTTACAATTAATATTTTCTCAAAAAATCCAAAAAATGAGAAATATAATTAAAATAATAAATTGGAGAAAATCAAAATATTTCAAAAAAAAGGCCAAATTGAATAAAATAAAGAGCTAATTAGCTCGACACGAAGCATTTATGATGATTCCAATCAATATCGGTCAGTTTCATATCAAGTATCGGAGTGTAGCAGTTGAACTATCAGTCAAAAATTCACCCTCTTTGGTCAAATTCGTTTTTGGGTTGAAGTAATTGTTATCTATTGGCCGAGTGATAATTACGAGGGGGGATGAGCCACCTCACCCCCCCCTCATCATTACAACTCAGTCTTATCTCAGTTGCAGCTCAGTTCAACTCCAAATCATCATGCTGAGTTCATTCAATTACTCCGGTGTTACTCTTAGTCCGGATTTAGGGATTTGAGCCCTATTTTTCTTTCCTTTTTGTATAAATAAGTGGCTCTGCTTCCCATTTGCATATGGAGAATTTGTAAGAGACTTCTGCTCAAATTGTAACAGTTTTATTTGTTTAATGAATGGAATAAAGTGACTTTGGAGTCCATGCGTGGGTTCTTGGTGCTTGATTTTCATCTTGTGGGAGGTGACATCTTTCTTAAACTTATTCTTTTCTTTTTGCAAAGTACATGATTATTGCTAGCTTAGGAAGGCCATAAATCTAGCACAGTAGGGTAATCATTTAGCGTTATAATTTGATTATCTATGTAGAATCCATTGAATGTCTGAATTGAACAGGAAGTAGTAGGCATACCATTGTTTTTCAGATATTTTCTTGATTAAACATTCTGGCATTTGATCTTGTGTTTTGTTGACTGAGAATTGTGTTTCAGAGATCACAGAAGGTGGAGAAGGGGTTGAAGTTCAACCATCTCTTCACGAAGCAAGAGTTTTTTATCTAACACTTTCACCGTGCAGGGCATGCAAAGCGCTTATTTTCCAGTCAAGAAACACAACTAAAAGGGGCTTTTTCCTATCCTTCATAAACTTAAAATCTTTTTCAAGTATCAGATCCATCTATCCTTCTTCTTCTTGCTTCTTATTGCCTCTTTTTACTTTGCTCCTTGTCTTCACTCCTTACCATTCTTGCTTCTCTGGTTTTGCTTGCTCTTCTTTTTTGCCTCTTTTTGCTCCTCTTTCCTTCAGTTTTTTGCAGCCATCTTTCACTTGTTGGATGCCCTCTTTTGGCCTTTTTATTTGCAGCCATTCTTCTCTTTGTCTGGCTGTCCTATTCCTTATTATTTTGCAGCCAACTTCTCTCTTAGTTGGCTGCCCTCTTTCACCTCAATTTTTAGCATTTTTGGGCATTTTTTGTGGCCACTTTTTGGCACTTTTTTGAGCTTGTTTTCCTTGTTTTTTGTAGCCATCTTTCACTTCTTTGTTGGCTGTCCATTACTTCATTTTTGCAGCCATTTAACTTCTTTGTTGACTGCCCCATTTCCTCATCTTTTCAAGTCTTTTTTCCCTCATTTTTGCATGTATTTTTTCACTAGTTTTACTTCAAAAAAGACCAAAAATTTGCATTAAAAAGAATAATTTTGTACTTTGAATAATTTCTTTTTTTTTGGCATCTAGTTAGATCTATTTCTTTTTTTTTTGACAAAATAATGTGTGCATGAGTGTTTGGCTTTCTTGTGCAGGTACCGAGGATTAGATAAGACTCTTGAATCTCACCATAAGGTGGATCAAGAGCACTCTCTATCAGAGAGCTTTGTTCTTTAATTAAAATTTTCCAACACACATTCCCCATGAAATTTACTTCGTTGCTTTCCATCACTTAGTATGCTCTGCCGACCTTAAAAAGTTGGATTTGTACTCAGAATGGTGATTAGGAATTGATTAATCTTACAAGTGACAACCATAAGTAAAACTTTCACCCCCATAACCAATGAACCGACGTTGTCGATAAATACTGAGGTAGTGGGCAAATTCTTGCTAGTGACGCCGGAACAAACTGTTGTCTCAGAGTTCTAATAGTTTGGTTAAGTTCCTTGGACACCTAGCCTAGAATACTGGACGGTCTGACATGTCATTGAGGGGAGCCACTGAAGGTATATTTTCCGGTTGATACCTTGTGTTCTTAGCCATAATAATCAAGATCATTAAAATCTTCAATCAACTAAGATAAATTTGCACAACACTTTCACGAACAATCACTTGAGACTTATTAACATCCCAAGCACTATATTTTGACTTCATATTGGCACTGGTCTATTTTGCTTTCATATATTCATATTATTTGGACCATTTGTCCATTTGGAATCTTGCTTAAGTAATCGATTATCTATGGATGCCTTTTTATAAGTCTTCGTAATATTGTTCATCTTGAATCTTGGCATAGCAACGTGGATTGCTCTTTGTCTTGTGTTATCTCATTATTATAATTTGTGATCTAATTCAAAAAACTCCTAAACAACATTCATCTGCATCCGCAACCATAAAAACATCTAAAAACATTGAGCCTTAGAAAAACTCTTTGTAGGGACTACCCCCCTTGGCTTCGTTAGGAGTTAGCCTAAACGGAGGAGCTAGGAGTAGGTGATAGTACCTAGCTCTGTGCTTGCCCCTAAGGCCACACTTCTCCCACTTTCTCAAGTGAGGAGATAACTTTCACTAGATTTTTGTTGCTGGTGTGCATTCGGCGGACAACATCTTTTGGCGTTGTTGCGGGGACAAAGTCCAATTCCCGGATTTTGAAGACTATGCTTCATTGACATTTGTGGGAGATTACATTGCAAATTCTTCCTCTCACATGGCGACTCCACGAAGGGACAGAGCCCATTGTCCTTTTTCAGATTTGAAGATCCTATTGGGTGCAGAGGTGATCACACTCATCGGAAGGCTTTCAAGCTCACCTTGGCGACTCCACAGTTTGGTATGAGGTATGATTAAAACATATTTTTCAAAATTAAGTACCTCATTATTTGATTTATGGATGATAATACGGGAAAGCCATGAGATATTTGGCGTGAGGCTTATAGCCCACTGGATTTCTCAGAAATCCACGGATTTCCTAATCAGTGCTATGACTGTGGGAAGGTGCATGACATTCTTCTCGAGTTTTGGGGAAATGACGGTGTTTCAACCACCCATCATATTGCCTCTCTCTGCAAACTGATGGCTGATTTTAATGTTCATCATGAGGATGATAGTATGGTCGTTTTTGCTATAACTTTGGAAAGAGATGCAATGATCTAGTTCTATGGCCTTTTGGATGAATCCATAGATTCAGTGGCAATGTTTTTCGAGAGGTTTCTCTTTCGCTGGCACGATGGAACGATTGATGAGATTGGGCAGCTTGCTAAAGAATATGACGCCCTCATCCCTAGGGTCGATCTTGAGCTTAAAGAACAAATCATTGAAGATCTGATTGAGGAAGCATTACAAGAACCCTTGGTTGAAGACATTACCGAAGAGATCCCGAATAGAGCTATAATAGAAGATGTGAAGCTGCCCCAAGCTTATGAACAACCTCATGATGAAGATGAGAAGCTGCCTCAGGTATATTTTGAAACTAATAACATTTGTGTTGCAGATCTGTCTCATGAAAGTCTTATGGATGACAAAATCCAGTTTGATGAAGGGTTGCCCAGTGCTTATCTAAGCCCTCTTCAGTGTTATCTTGATGAAGCATGCACTCCAATGTGCTATGTGATTGGAGATTTTAAAGATGACTTGTGTTTGCAGCATGAGCTATTCTATGACAACCATATTTTGATGGCATTTTCAGGTTAGATCTACAACATTTTTTATGAGACTTTGTTTTGGTTAATGACTAAACACAAGGGAAGAAGTTATATTATTGACAAAAAGTTGAGATGGCTCCATTGGTTGTATGCATACACCTAACATGTGTAAGTCTCATGTTAAGTTAGTGTAGGTAGGAAGAAAAATAAGCTCTTCAATGAGCATCTCCAGTTATTAGTTTTTATGCATTTGTTTCTACTTCAAGTTATAATCAGCAGTTTCTTGGATGTGAATCAAGCCATCCACACTACATGCTATACTTTCTTTGGAAAAAAATGGTGAGAATACTCAGAGTCTAAGTTTCTCGTATGCTCTCTCCAAGAGCACACGTCCCCCATGGAGCCGGATGTTACCTCTTGATTTGACAGGGGTATCCACAGAGCAGCAAGAGAAGATCATTCCTGAGAGTTGTTTCAAGCTAATAAGGATGGTGTCATTCAGATTGCTGTAAATGACTGATAGTGTTATCTCAAAAAAGTGATGCTGAATCATAGTAGTATTTTGGGTACACACTATGACAGATGGTCACTGAGAGCCCAATCTATTAGATTGTCTTCTGCAGCAAGCATCAAAGACATATGCATTTATCAAAGTGAAAAGAGAAGGTTAATTGGTTATGCAACATCAAAGCTCGTCATTACTGATTCATATACTGCTGATTCTTTGCCTATCAATAACAAAGGTACTTGATGAGGTTGTGCGGATGTATATTGATTCTTGTGGGATACTTGAAGATGAAGGCAAGGAGCAGATGGCCTTCGATATGTATCGTGCTGTGACTAACGCCTATTTGAAATTGGAAAGGTTTAGTGATGCAGTGGGTGATTCTTTTGAGATGGGGTTTAGCAGCAGACAAATGTAAAGCCATTCATAGTCAATGCAAGTCATACTTGAGTGCAATTATTGTGTATCTTTATACACATGACTTCAAGCAAGCTGAGCAGTACTATAATGATTGTTCCTAGATTGATGCCTTTTCCAACAGTGATCAAAGTTACTGTGCTGAGAAATTGCTTCAGGCATATGGAGAAGCTGATGTTGAAGAAATCAAGCATATAGCCCAATTAAACAAGTGCCAGCTCTAATCTTGATCACATGATTGTTAGACTTGCAAGGAAGCTACCGACAGGTGATGTCAATGCATTGCCTTCATCATCTATTGCAGAGGAAGAGCCTCTTCATGAGAATGATCTTACATAAGAGTGTCAGTGACTCAGTACACTCTAGTACCTTCTTATCAAAAATGTTGTTAAGGTAATGTTTGCGCAATAGAAGAAATGTTTAGTTAGTGACAGGGGAGAATCTTGACCGAGGGAGCAGATCATTTCCAGGACAGTTCTAGTTTTCAAAATAAGTGGGAAAATGTTCAGGTCGAAGAACGTGTTGCCAGATCGCATTCTTTAAAGCACAGTTTGGATGGCTATATGGCTAATTCAGGCATGGAAAATGTTCAAAGCAAAGAAATGGCTGCCAAAACCCTAGACAGTAGCTTCGAGCGCATGCCAATGGAGGATGAAGAAAACGAAGAACACACAGATGAACTGAGCAAAGGGATCAGCCAGGGGCGTGTAGATTGTCGTGGGCATTCAGTGATCAGTGAGACGCCGATGCATTGGCGCAGGTAGAGACTCTGGCAGAGTTCAATTTTCTCGGTGGAGAACATGGGTCGCCAATAGCATGGTGTGCGGGGAAGGTTCACGCCGAATAATTCACGCCATCATCCATCATTTATCGTGGAGCTTGGTTTTGATAAGAATTGATTTATTTTCAGATGACGTGGTATCGTGGAGCAAGCCACGCTTTTTGCCGGCGATCATCAACTTTTATTGAAACGACCATGCATCATTGGTGTGCTCGAAATCTCTGTTTAATGAGAGAGCTGTCGATTTGCCAAAACAGATGGTTTTCCATGCTAATGAGTTCTGTTCCAACCACTCAGTGTTATCAACGTTTTCTACGTGGAATTTGAAAGCAGTAACCGCTCATCCTCACTTCAGTCGTCGAGTTGTGGATTTTTTTTTTTTTGGCTTCCTTTTTTTCCTTGACAGCCGTGCGTGGAGATTAAGTCTTCCTCACCATGGAGCAATCAACATGATTTCCTTTGGCAGCCGACTACTAAACAGAGTGACATGAGTTCGCTCTTGCAGTCGTGTCAGAGATAACGAGACTCACCTGCATTTGTGAGTTTTTGGGATGGAGCCGCCGTTGATGCGAAGTCTTACAGTTGTTCCATGAAAAGCTCATGCGCTACCATAATCTATGTGTGGAGTTTGATAATCAAAGCCACAAAATTATAGCTGAGCAAAAGATTCCTTCACTGTTACACGCTGAAGTGCATCACCAGTCATTTTGGTAGGCAGTGGACTGCCGTTGACTAGTTGATTGGGGCATTTTTTCTCATTGATGGTGGATTGAAATCAACCAGCCCTTGCTCTATGAGTTCGATAAAATCGCCATCCATCCACGATGAAAGACCTACTCAAGTTTTCTGAAGATTTGATTGCCAGTCTATTGCTTCGACATCTATTGTCGACACTTTGGCTTCATTGATTTTTTATTTTTACTTCAGTAATAAAATCCTCTTGGGAGAGTTAGGTGAACTAAAGTGTTGTTTACACTTTAGTTACATTTAAATATGTTTGGTCAAGTTAGGGAGAAAAAAGTGGATCTATATTCACTTTTTCTCATGTTATGTATTATTTTATTCTTTTGGCTTTAAAAAAAGAAGAGGAGATCTCTTTTTGGCATTAGAAGGATGGGAAAAAAATGTCTGGGAGGATTTTTCCCCAAAGGTGAATAAAGTGAAGAACATGTTGGGGCTTTTTTGGAATATCTTGGGCATCTCTATTATAGTTCTTTGTCTGTTTTTCATAAGTTGAAGACTAGACTTAGCATAGAGGGCTATAATCTAGCACATTGGGCAAGCATTTGCAGTTGCCAAGTTGCTTGTCGCTGTTGTGTTTTTAAAGGTCTAGGAGTAATGGATAGTAGTCAGTTATACTTCCATTCTCCTTGCCTCTGATTACAGAACGAACCAGCTTAGTCTCCCTTTTGTGAAACGCAAGGCCTCCCTGAGTCCCCTTTTGACTCCATTCACCCTTCGCATATTTACAATGGTCTTCCCTCGAGGACTGATCCTACCTTCCCTTCTTGTCCATCAAGTACAATCCTTTCCTTTTTTGCTACCCATGTTTCTTTAAGGCAGCCTCTTCAGATCACCTTGTCCCTTCAGCTGCACCTGCCTTAGCGATCCTAACTTAGGATACCCCCCTAGAGCTGGAGAAGAGCCAACCTGAAGCGAGGAGAGAGGGGTGTGGTGACATTGGCCTCTCTCTTGAGAGTTGTCACTGGGTCGACGCGCTCGCATTTTGGTCTTTAGCACTCGTGTGCCAGTTTCGGGCGACAACAAGTCCCTCACTTTTCTAGGAAGAAGACTGCAACAGAGATGTGGAGAACTTTGGAGAGTCTGTACCAAAGCAAGAATGAGAACCAGAAGATGGTGCTGCAAGAGAGGATGCGCAACACCAAGATGGCTAAGGGAGAAGGAATGGTGCCTAATCTCACTAGGCTTACACAGATCAGGGGTGAGCTTGGAGTTGTTAGCTCCAAGAACGTGGATGAGGAGCTAGTTCAGATAGCCCTCAATGGCTTCTCTAAGCCACGGGACACCTTTGTCAAATGTGTGGTGGCTGGGTAGAAGCTCCATGATTGGCAGATGTTGTGGGATGACTTTGTGTAGGAGGAGATCCACATGGGTCAAGGATCAAGCTCATCCAACAGTGTCCCACAAATTGTAGATGAGGAGGCTCTAGCACTTATAGGGAAGAGAAAGGGTAAGGCAAAGAGGAAGAATGATGTTAAGAAGAACCTTGACGTGTCAAAGGTCACGTGTTTTATCTGCCACAAGCAGAGACACTTTGCCTCCCAGTGCCCAAACAGGAAGAAGAAGAGTAACACAGATGGCTGGATTTGCAGAGGTGGATGAGTTTAGCAGAAACTTCGATGAAGAGTTTTGCTTGATAGCTTGCATGACAAGCACCATAGGGAGCAACATATGGTACATTGACAGTGGAGCGTTTAGTCACATGACTGGACAAAAGAGATTCTTGAGAGACTTGCAGGAGGGTGGAATAGGGATACACGTTGGGTTGGGTGATGATGCGCGTTATCAGGCGCAAGAGGTTGGCACTGTTTCATTTCAGAGGGAGTGATAAACCCCTCAATTTTGCTGATGTGTTATATGTTCCAGGATTAACCAAGAACCTCATCAATCTCCACTTTGGAGGACAAGGGATATTAGGTGAAGTTTCGAGACCATAGAGTGTATATCAGGGCGAAGGGGTCGGATAGGAGCTTGGATAGGGTGATTGGCATCAGGAACGGGAAAGTGTATAGACTACACTTTGACCCTGCAAAGGCTCTAGTCAACAACAACAAGCAGGGTGAGTTGTGGCATAGGAGGGTGGCACACTTACACCATGGAGCATTGAGGCACTTGGGACAAGTTGTCATTGGAGTTCCTTAGGTATAGGAGGAGAAGCATAACCACCTCAAGGGTTGTGCTTTGGGGAAGAACATTGGGAAGCCTTTCCCATAGAGTGAGCACAAGTCTAAGGAGCCCTTGGACTTAGTGCATTTTGATGTTTGCGGACCTATGAGTGTCCATTCTTTCAGCGGTTACAGTTATTGCGTAACATTCATTGATGACTATTCCAGGAAAACCTGGATCTATTTCTTGAAGGCCAAGTCGAAGGTCTTTGAGAGGTTACGGGAGTTCAAGGCTCTCATGGAGAACCAAACAGAGAAGAAGATTCGAATGTTGAGGACAGACAACGGGGGTGAGTACACCTCCAATGAGTTCATGTGAAAGTTTTTCACAAACCCCAACTCGGTTTCAAGCCTTTTGGCTTCTTTGCATAGTTTAATGCCCAAACCTTTTATGCACAAATTTTAATTAAAAATTTGATTGAAACTGAAACACATGAGGTTCTTTTTCAAAATTAAAGAATTCAAAATTTTTTCTCTTTCATCAAAATTTTAAACTCAGAAAATTTTAGGCAATCAAACACACATGAAATTGACACAGTTGTTTTTGACCAATGGTCCAGGATAAAACCTGTTTCTGAGTGAGAAAGATTTTTATTTTCTTCTGTAAAATTACAGAAATAAAATCAGCATTACTTATCAATTTTCTGCCTCGAAATTTGAACCCAACTGCTGCATTTTTCCACCTCGAAATTCGTGCCAAATCTGCATTGGAAAACATGCCAAGAAATTACTGTATAGACAAAAATAAATGCAGGTCGTACTCCTCGAAATCTATGTCGTGAACCTCCTTGATTTTTGTGTCAAATCTCTTTGAAAATTGTGCATGCCGTATTGTACGTTCCGACAGTCCGTACACCTTGATTTTTGTGTTGTCGTATTGCTCTATGGATCTCGAAAAATGTGCAACTATACTTCACCTCGAATTTTGTGCCTTCTTAAATTTGTGTAGCCCCCCTTGATTTTTGTGCATTATATTTCTTCTCGAAATTTGTGCCTACAAATTGATTTTTCTCTCGGAAAATGTGCCCCGCAAAATCTTCTTCAATTTCTGCAAATTCTCTCTCCTGGTTTAAAATTACTTCAAACCCTCATGCTCTCTTTCTTTTCCTCTCCCCAAAAATCTCTTTTGGAAATAAACACAATGAATGAGCTTTTGCCTTGCCCTAGTCCTTTTTGTTCATGGCAACTTCCTTGTCAATCTAATGGTCAAGATTAGATTAGATGAAGGGTTCACATTAAATGCTCCATTAAATATTAATTAAATGACATTTAGTGCACCTCATGTCATTTAATAAAGTTAGAACAACCTCTTTCTATTTAATCACTCAACTTTATTTAAATGTGAACTTAAAAAACCATAACTTAGCCTTTTTAATAAAGGCACTTTAAAATTATAAAGTGCTTCTCACTTCATTAAATGCACAAGACTAGGAGTCACAACTTTAAGTGTCCTTGTCCACCCCAAGGCAAGTTTAGGTGGACAAACACTTCCTAGGTAACTTTTCAACATCATGGAGTATTGTTCGGCACAACGGATCAAGAAGGAGCACACTGTGCCCCATACCCCACAACAGAATGGAGTTGCAGAGCGGAAGAACAGGACTATGGTAGGAGCAGCCAAGGCCATGCTGTTTTATCAGGGATTACCACTATTCGTTTGGGCTGAGGCATACAGGATTGCAGTATACATTCAAAGTAGGTGTCCCCACACAACTTTGGGGAGGAGGACACTCGAGGAGGTCTTCACAGGCACTAGGCTAGATGTGAGTCACATTCGCATATTCGATAGTGTCTGCTATTGTCATGTTCATGTTGACACTAAGAAGACGCTGGACCCTTTTGGAGAGAAGGGGTTACTTGTTGGTTATAGCGAGACTTCGAAGGCATACAGAGTTTACAGTCTTGCTCGCAAGAGGATCATTGTGAGCATGGATGTCCAGTTCGATGAGGACAGGGCCTTGTGGAGATCTATGGACCTACCAGCTGAGCAACAACCAACACAGGATTCGGGGGTCAAGTTGGAGGAACCAGATGTATAGGTACAGTTACAGGGCACAGGTTCTGCTAGTCAGAGGGAGTCAAATGGACAAAATTCCTTAGTCATTGACTTGGAGGATGAGCTGCAGCAGGAGATGGATATCCAGTAGCCGCAATAGGTTGACACTAAGCCAAGGCCTAAGTGGTTTAGGTCCATAGTTTAGGATTCCAGGCAGGTGGGTCCTCCATAGAGCTTCATGAGACGGAGCAAACCACCAGCGAGACTCAGTTATATGGCACTTATGACAGAGTTGATTAACTTTGAACCTTCCGGCTTTGAGGAGGCTGCACAACATGATGTGTGGCAGGAGGCTATGGTTGAGGAGTATGACTCCATTATGAAAAACAGGTATAGGAGGTTGTGCCGAAGCCACAAGGGAAAAAGGTGGTGGGATCTATAAGGTGAAGCATGTAGCAAACATAAGCGTGGAGAATATAAGGCACTTTTCGTGGCAAAGGGGTTTTCACAGAAGGAGGGTATTGATTATGAGAAGACCTTTGCCCCTGTTGCCAGGTATTCTTCCATTCAGACCATTATATGACTAGCTGCTGAGATGGTTTGGCAAGTCCATCAGATTGACGTCAAGACTGCCTTCCTCAACGGAGTGATAGAGGAGGAGGTATATATTCAATAGCCAGAGGGGTTTGATGTGGAGTACAGGGAGACGCATGTATGCAGGCTGCATCGAGCTCTTTATGGGCTCAAGCAGGCACCTTGAGCATGGTACTCGAGGATTGACAACTATCTACGAGAGATGGGATTTCAGCGGAGAGAGGCTGATCACAACCTGTACTTCTTGACAGGTGAGGTGCCTCTCGTACTGGTCCTATATGTGGATGATCTCTTTCTTACAGGAGATGAGAGGTTGATTGGAGAGTGCAAGTCCAACCTTGCAGTTGAGTTTGAGATGAAGGACCTTGGATTGATGCACTACTTTCTGGGCTTGGAGGTTTGGCAAAGAGATGGATGCTTCTTCATTGGACAGGGGAAGTATGTAGTAGAGATCTTGAAGAGATTCAAGATGGAGGATTGCAAGCCTATGGCCATACCTCTAGTTTCCAACTGGAGGGAGATTGATGCATCAGGGTTAGACGGATTTGATCCTACCTTGTATCGTCAGCTTATTGGATCGCTTCTGTATCTGGTCAACACTCGACCAGGCATCAAATTTGCAGCCAACTCTTTGAGTTAGTTCATGGTGGACCCTCGGAGGGTGGAGTATGGATTGGTTTATGAGCGCAGGGGAGTGTACAGTTAGTAGGATTCACGGATGTTGACTGGGAGGATGTGTAGCGGACGGGAAGAGTAGTTCAGGTTGTTGTTTTAGCATTGGATCAAGGATTGTGTTTTGATTCAGCAGGAAACAGAAGTCAGTTGCATTGAGCTCGACAGAGGCAGAGTACTGTTGATTTTTCCTAAAGCAACATCAAGAGCCATTCTCTTAGAGAATGGAGGCACTTGGTCAGTTACCAAGAAGAGGAACTAGTCTAAGAACTGGGGGAACTCAGACTAGAGATGAGTGGCAATTCTTTGAATGGAGGCACTTGTTCAGTTACCATGAAGAGGAACCAGTCTAAGCACTGGGGGAACTCAGCGTAGAGCTCAGTGGCCATTCTTTGAATAAAGGCACTTGGTCAGTTACCAGGAAGAGGAACCAGTCTAAGCACTAGGGGAACTCAGCCTAGAACTGAGTGGCCATTTGTTGAATGGAGGCACTTGGTCAGTTACCAGGAAGATGAACCAGTCTAGGACTGGGGGACAACCTAGGGCCGAGGGCCATTCTTCGGGAGAATGGAGGCACTTGGTCAGTTACCAAGTATTCGACATTGCGTCAATTAATGCAGCCTAGGGCTGAGGCACTTGGTCAGTTACCAAGACATCATTATAAACCCTAGATTGGGTTTGGGCATGTGAGGCACTTCTATCCTTGATCTGTGGGCTTTGTGATCTTCTCCAGGGATTAACTACCCCTGGTTAAGACACCTAGTACCCTATCTTGTTGGTACAAGGAGTTCGAGATAAAAGCATTAATAATTCTCCCTATTTATGATGATGTACTTTGAGTGGGCAAAAAGGACCCCTATGACCACTTGCATTGACCATAGGACACTTGAAGAAGACTAAGAGGCTAAAGTAAAAAATACATAAGGACTCTTGTACCACTAAGAAGTCAAAGTGAAAACATAAAAAAACTAGTATTACACGGGGACTCGCCCCCAGGGTCGGAGGCGTGCCCCCCTCGCTCCCTGCCCCCTGGGGGCTCGGGGGCTCTTGGGGAAAAGTTTCCCAACATCCCCAAAATCATGAAACTCTCGGAAACGCACAAGGGGGCGCGTCCCCTTGTTCTGCAGCGCGCTTTGATGAAGGGGGGCTCCCACACGCCCCCGCCTAAAACTGGGGGGCTCCCAGACGACCCCACGCCCCCTCTTGAAACTGGGAGGCTCCCAGATGCCCCCTCTTGAAATTGGGGGGATCCCAGACCAACCCCCCCCTCCTTTTAGTAGTTTACATGGGATGAATCATTGAATTGTTATTGCTGGGATTTAATAATTTATAATATTATTTTTTATTAAGACTTGGATGCCCCCCCCCCTGAATTTCTCTAAAATTTGGGGGTGGTCTCCATATGTCCCCAATGTGCGCTTCCTCCGCGTTCCGGAAACTTGGGGGAACATTGAAAAAAAGTTAAAACCCTTTAATGCCACTAAAGGTAAAAGTCAAAAGGGTAAAAGATTAAAACCTATTATTATATTCCTATTTGTATGGACTACTTCAAGTGACCAGAAAAGGCTATAAAATAAGTTCTTTTGCAAAACATTTTACACGCTTGATCTTCAACACTTGGACTGCTCCCTTGAAGACTTCGCTGATCTTAGTGAAGTATATACATCTGGTTACTCTTCTTATTGTCTTCTGCCTTAGCATGGTGGCTTACTAGCTAGGGCATCACTCTTTCCACTCATGGTCAACAACAGCTACCCTAAAAAACTAGGGTATCACTCCTTCTATTCATGGCTAGCAGGAGCAGAAGAGAAGCAGGGCTAGGGCACCACCCTAGAGCATCATCCTCATCACGGGCAAGAACTCAGAGATCTCGGGCAGAACTCAGGCAATATTATTCATATCCCGGTAGGCTATTTCAATTCATGGTCAGCCTCTCGGGCACTCTTCCAACAGACCATCAAGGGTTCTGGTAGCTACCACAGACCCCTCCTGACCTCGGGCAGAGTACAGAGGATTCGAGCATTCCTCGTACACTTCTGGGTAGGCACAGGAAGAACTCGGTTAAGCTCACAGAAGATCCGGGCAGTTTGGTCCTGTTCATGGGTAGCCCTAAAATAGATTTGGGCAATTACAACAAACTTACAGGCAACCACTGCAAGTTTTCGAGAAGCTCTAAAATCAGCCACTGGCAGCAACAAACAATTCTGGGCAGTTTGGGCAGAAGACACAGCGGTTCGGGCAGTTGAGATAAAAGATCGGGCAACAAGAAAAGACTTCCTGGCAACAGAAAGGAAATTTGGGCAGTTAGCCCTGATCTGAATTTTTTGGTGAAATTTGTCTTTGTGACATTCGTCATAGTTGGCTAGGGTTTGAAATTGTTTAGTGTGCTAGGGTTTGACAAAATTTGAAGATCTTCTCAGAATTCTGAGATCCTTTTACAAACTCAGTCATCTCATTTAAGGGATGAATTACTAATGCTTTTGGTTTTTTTGTCCTTTAAAGGTTTCCCCGTGAAAAACATCTTGTGTTCATTGTGTTGATGTTTGTTTATCTACTGCACTTGTCTTATTGTTATCTATCTTATAGTCTACAAAAATTAAAGAATCTATCCAAATGCTAAAATTCAACAAGTACATTGTAGCCAACATGGTTGCTTGTGAGGGTATGTGGCTGAGGAAGTTACTTTCAGGGTTGTTTGAGTGTGAGGTAGAGGCTGCAATTGTTCACTATGACAATCAGAGTGGCATTAGGGCTATTCAGAAAATCCAGTGTTCCATGACTGGAGCAAACACATAGACATCAGGTACCACTTCTCGAGAGATTGTGTTCGGAGAGGAACCATTCGGTTGGAGTACATACTGACAGATGAGCAGGTGGCGAACATTTTCACCAAGGCACTTTGCAGACATAGTTTTGTGAAGTACATAGATAAGTTGGGGTTGCTACCGAATCCCTTCCTCGTTGAGAGGGAGTGTTAAAATAGCAGCAACAAGGAAGGTCTTCCTGCATGCATGTGTCCTTGCATGCAAAAAACTTAAATCAGGAAACCAATTGTATTTAATTTATTTTTCCTAAGTTTACTTTGGAAAATAAATTAAAGTGATTTAATTATTTATTGACTTTAAGTGAAAGTGAAATCAGGGTTTTCACTTTACATAAAGTTATAAAAGAGAGGTCAATTGGTGGAGAGGATACACACTTGTATTTCGACAGAGACATGATACATACAAAAAGAGAAAGTCAGACAGAGGATTTAGCTGGGAAGACGGAAGAGTGAGCAAACAGGATCATTGAGCTACCAGGTAGGACAAGGGCCGTATGGATCGATAGGGAGCAACTGCAGAGGAAGGCCATACAGACCGTATAGATTCCATACAACCGTACGGATCTGCATGTGTGGGAGGCCATACAACTGGCTGTACAATCACGTAGAGGGGTGTTGGAATTTTAGCTGGGGTTTGTCTAGTGATTCTGCCGGTTACTGCTTCACTAGGTTTGGGTGATTAGCAGTGATTGTAAAAGCTCCATATTTTCTCATAATAAAATCTATATCTGACTGTTGCATCGGTTTTCCCATCTTGGGTTTTTCAGGGGTTTCCATACCCAAAATAATAGTGTCAATATTGTGATGTGATGTTGTGATTTATTTCTCAGTACTCTATATTCCGCTGCATACTTGTAAAAGATATTCACGTTTGGTTATCAGTAGAAATTTTGAATACATTGTTTATCCCTAGTTTGAATAGCAAAGGAAATTTTGCAAAACTTTGGATTCTTGGAAATTTGAAATTGTTTACTTGGTTGGTCCTCATCTCTTGCCTTTATTGCTAGGCTTTTGCCAAAGGTGCCCGTGGCTCTGTTGAAAGAGGTAATCTTTCGATGGACTTCCATCTGCTCATTCTCACTAGAGATCATGCGCTCTATGCAATCATACAAATCATCTTTGACCTCCCCTATTAGATCATGTCCTAATCGAGCTTTGTAATGTTACCTTGGGTTCAAGAAATTCCCAGTTGCATGAATAAGGCGATGGAATTGATTGTTCCATCTGTTATCAATGATCTCCCAAATAGGCCCATACTTGGTGATGGCAGGCCTAACAAGTTCCTTGTTCCCAGTGTATTTCCTCATTAGGTTCAAGACCCATGAGTGGTTGTAGATGTATTTTCTAATGCTCTTGGCATGCTCTACAACATTCTTGACCCAATCCTGTTTGCCTATATCCTCAAGCATGAGGTCTATGCAGTGTGCAGCACATGGGGTCCAAAATATGGTTTTGTGTTTGTTCTCTAACATCTTACTAGCAAGAACATAATTAGAGACATTATCTGTGATGATTTGAACAACATTTTCCACCCCCACCTCCATAACAACTACATCTAGGAGTTGAAATAACAAGTTTGCATCTTTCACCCTATCAGATGCATCAACTGATTTTAAAAACACGA
Organism: Pseudotsuga menziesii; assembly: GCA_001517045.1. Classification (NCBI taxonomy): domain Eukaryota; kingdom Viridiplantae; phylum Streptophyta; class Pinopsida; order Pinales; family Pinaceae; genus Pseudotsuga; species Pseudotsuga menziesii. The sequence continues at coordinate 4,005 of LPNX010889959.1, read as the reverse complement.
TTCCTTGTGGGCAAGAGACAAGGAAATTGAGAATAGTGTGGTTCCGTACATTAGTCCATCCATTTGACATGATAGTACATCCCGCAGTGTCGCATGACTCCTTAAAAGCTTGCAAGTATTCATTTTTGGACATAACTTCCTTGTGTAAAAGTGATCCCCTCATGTCATGCATACTAGGGCCTTTGAAGCCCTTACCGACAACAATAACGGAATCCCACACGGGTTGATAATAAGCTGAGTGGGAAACATTGAAAGGGATATCTGAATCAAACCACCACCTAGCTATGTACTCATGAGCAACTTCTTTGCATTGCTCTTCTAATGCTCATCTAAGGTGGGCTGAATGTGGGTTGGTTGAGAATGAGAAGCATTGCCGCTTGCAAAGGAGTGGGAGGGTGAAGAAAAATAGTGCTGAAGAGTCTTCTTTTCAGTCTGATTTTCTCTGATGTTTTGACGAGGGGGAGGAACATAATGGAAGGGGTTCCTAACAAGAGCAGAAGGGGCAGAGAAAGAGCCTTCAAAATCATGTAATCCGGATGCATTTGCAAGTTCTCTCTTACTCCCAATTTTAGCTTGTATTTCTTTCTGCCTAGCCGTATCTTCTTCAAATTTTTTAAACTGATTTAGCAATTCATCTCTAATCTCCCCAACCACTTCATTTGGTGCATCACATGGGAGAACTTGGCCTCTTCTCCCAACCAAGTGTTGCTTCAACCTATGAATGCCCCACGCCCCCACTTATGTGTTTGTGGCAATATTTGCAAAAGATTTCCCCATCAACACACTCAACATGGGCCCAAGCAACATCTTTAACTCTTGGAGCCATTGGAAAAACAACAATCTGCAAGTTCAAAATGGATTTTTTTTTTTTTTAAATGTGCAAAATTGCAAATGCAAAATTTAAATGTAAATTTTAAAATGCAACATGTTACAATACTTGAATTTCAAATACAAATTTACAGTCACAAAAAATATCTGCAATTTTGCATTTCAAGGTTTTTTTTTGAAAAAAAGAAACACAAATTTAAACTTCTAATTAAAAAAAAAAATATTGTTGTTGCATTTTGCTTAAAAATAAAAAATACAAGGCCATGAAAATGTTAACATTCAACAAATTTGAGCAGAGCAGCATTACTCTAGAGCATACCTTGAAATTGAAGCAAAAGGACTGAGGCTTTAAGCCTTGAACAAGCTTGAACTAGAAGTCTGAAAATTGAAAATGATTGGGCAAATGCTTTGACTGTTACAGGCTATTTCCAACGTCCAACTCCAAGTCTCCAAGCTAACGAACCTCCATCCAATAGTCTCGCTGCTTGGTTGATTCTTTGCCACTTGGATAGCGGCCTCCTCCATTGGGCTAAAGCTTAGTGATCACACTCAACACTCAACAATGAACACTCAAGAGTCAAAACAACTCTCAATTCTCAACAAGTGGCAATAGTTACGAGGAACTAAACTTGAATGTGTGAGTGAATTAGGAGGTGGGGCACTTATTTATTAGTTTAGAGACGAATTAGGGTTGGGTTTATTTATTTATTTATTTTTTTAAAACATTTTAAATCCTGTTTTATTTCCTTGTCAGGCTTGTGGAGGTGATCTGTTCACTGACCGACCATTTTTTCACGGACTCGACCGGTTTGGTCCGGTTCAGGAATCGGGTTGGTCGGTTCCTTATAGAACTGGACCCTGACCCAAGTTTTCTTCTGGTTCAAAACTCTTGCTTGGTTGTCCAGTTTCGGTTCCAGTTCGACCGACTTTAAAAACGTTGGACCACACAAGGCCTTTCTCAGTCTGCACACGAGACTCCCTCTCATGAATCTCAAAGCCACTGCTCTAGATATACTCCTCCTGTAGAAGAATGTTGAAGAAAGTGGTCTTCACATCCATTTGATGAATCCTCCAACCCATCTCTGCAACAATGGAGATCACTGCTCTGATCGAAGAAAATCTAGCAATCGACGCAAAGGTCTCATCATAATCAACTCCCTTGACCTGTGAGAAACCACGCGCTACAAATTGAGCTTTTTAATTCTCGATGCTGCCATCCGCAACATGCTTGATTTTATAGAGCCACTTGGAAGTCACAACTGACTTCCCCTCTGGTCTCAGAACCACCTCCCACACATCTTTCTTCATGATGGAATTGTACTCTTCCATCATGGCATCTCTCCAAACTTGATGTGCGGATGCCTCCTCGTAAGTAGTAGGCTCGGACTCACGTAAGCTGGTCACTTGTGCCGTGCAACTGGAAAATCTCTCTGGTGCCTTGCTCTCTCTGACCTCCCCCCTAGGTGGCCCCACAAACTCTTCAACTTTCTTCACAAGCTCCTTAAGCCAACTTGGCTTTTTCTTCTTGGAAGCAACATCCTATGGCAGACCCTCCTCTACATCCTCATCAGACGTCTGTCTCCATGAAGAAATACCTGTGGTTTGAGACCCTGTACTTGGTGAACCTAAACTTGAACCATGTGTACCTGAATCACATGAAGGTGATACCTGTGAACCTGTAATGTCCTCTTCCAATTAGGCCTTGAGGCCCAAAACCGCTAACCTATGTGATTCCTGTGGGTTTGAGCGGTTTCTGACAGCTAGGGAATCAGCTGAGGACTGATGCCATCCATAGAAGATCTAGGGCATCATCACTTGGTCAAGAAGGGCCACCAGGGCCAAAGGCCACCTTCGTGCATGTCAACCAAGCATTATTTAATGATGCATGCACTCTTCAAGTCTCCATACGCATGCATGCAAGTCAACGGCAAATTAGAAGATAAAGTGACCTAATTAGGTCAAAGATTAGGTTTTGCGCAGTTGAACTTTATAAATAGAGGAGAAAGTGAGAGGAGACTTCACTTTTGATTATGATTATTTTGGGAGCTCTTGGATAGCAGCACAGCAGTTGGGGTTGGAGACGGAGTCTTCAGCTAACAGGATTTCGGCAGTGAAACATCTGCCCTAGTCTTATTCAGGGTAAGCTAGACTGGTTCACCACTTGTTCTTCATTCATTCATCAGTTATCTAGCATATGGTATAGATCGTTGCAGGGACACGTGTGCAACTGTAAAAGGGGGTTTTTCAGCCGGAAAGCCCTAATCAGCTGTGGGGCCTTCAGAGCTCAGTTTCCTTCCGAAACTCGGGCACCATTCTCATCATTAGCATCATACTCCGGTACCCGGTGATTATCAGATCTCTCCGTGCTCATCCGAAACAGTTATCAGCAGTTTCGGGATTCCAGGGGCGTGAGCAGCTGTCTCTCAGAAGCAAGTCGCTATCCTGCCTAGAGGACTTAGAAATCACTCTTGTATCAGGCATTCTCTCCGGCACGGAAAGGCTATCAGCCCCGCAAATCCGCAGCTCCATCGGACACCTCCTTCCTTGAGGGTGTCATCCTTTTCTGACTGGGCGTCTTGCTGTTGGGGGTTCACTCAAGCAGAGGAGATCAGTTCATCTCCGATCCAGCTCTCAGTGCTGGCATACTTTCTCCGGAGCAGTCTAGCCGGCTTATCAGTGGTAAGTGTTCATTCTATCTCACAAACTGTAGCTAGGGTTTTCTTTTTTAAATTTTATTTTTTCCGTACTGTACTTTTGGCTGTCGTTTTCGGCCGCCGGAAACCGCACTTTTTTCCTCCGCAACTGTGGCCCGACCGCGTTTTTTCAGCCCACAGTCGCGATCCGACCGCGCCTGTTCATAACACAGTCGTGCTCCGACCGCTGCTGTTAGCCCGAATCCCGTGACCCAGACCGCGCCTGTTTCCTTTAAACCCGCGGTTCGACCGTGCCTGTTGCCTTCAAATCCGCGGTCCGACCGCGCGAGTCCACCCCATACCCGCGGTCCGCGAACTATTTGTTGACCTTATTTCCACGCCGAAACCCAGCCTCTTTGCCTCCATTTTTTCCTGTACTTGCACAGCCACCTGTACCACTTGTAGCCCTACAGCCATTTCTGTCCCTTGTTTACAGAATTGTTTAGAAAATTTTTAGCATTTATTTCAAAAAAAAAAAAAAAAA
>LPNX010889957.1:17399-72024 GCA_001517045.1 Pseudotsuga menziesii | reverse complement strand
CATGTATATCTAGAATTATTTTCCCATGGTAGCTTACATATCAAAGTCATGGGTTTCCTTGATGGTGCATATCAAAGTGATCCGAATTTTAGTATCACATGGCATATTATTTTTGTAAATGATATATATATATGCACGTTAGTAAGTATAAAGTTGGAGCTGGCATTGGAACACACAACTTTGGATAATTAATGGCCTCAATGCTCTTGATAAAATGTGCTTTCAACGGTGCTGTAAAAACTCTCTAGGTTTTTGTTCACTAGGATCTCACTATAAATTATCATGGTGTTTTAAACAAGAACTAATTGGAGTTCAAATACTGCTACTCTTTAGTACATTTATTTTAGGAGAGTCAACTACAAACACTTGAGATCACCAATACTTGCACATGCACCAACTAGGGTTTCATGAGTCACCAAGTTGTGCATGCTCCAACTAGGGTCAAGACAAGGTATGAGATGTCCAACTAGGGTTTGGTGAGCAATCATGCAAGTTAGGCTCGAATCAACGACAAACACATGAGATCATGCCAATACTTGCACATGCACAACACCATTATTGGGAACTAAGCATTATTGTGGCATGCTCCAACTAGGGTCAAGACAAGGTATGAGATGTCCAACTAGGGTTTGGTGCGTAATCATGCAAGTTAGGAGAGTGAACTACAAACACATGATCACCAATACTTGCATGCTCCAACTAGGGTCAAGACACGGTCATAGATGTCCAACTAGGGTTTGGTGAGCAATCATGCAAGTTAGGAGAGTCAACTACAAACACATGAGATTGAACCAATACTTGCACATGCACCAACTAGTTTTTCATGAGTCACCAAGTTGTGGCATGCTCCAACTAGGGTCAAGACAAGGTATGAGATGTCCAACTAGGGTTTGGTGAGCAATCATGCAAGTTAGGCTCGAGTCAAATACAAACATATGAGATCGTGCCAATACTTGCACATGCACAACAACATTATTGGGAACTAAACATTATTGTGCCATGCTCCAACTAGGGTCAAGACAAGGTATGAGATGTCCAACTAGGGTTTGGTGAGCAATCATGCAATTTAGGCTCGAGTCAACTACAAACACATGATATCATGCCAATACTTGCACATGCACAACAACATTATTGGAAACTAAACATTATTGTGCCATGCTCCAACTAGGGTCAAGATAAGGTATGAGATGTCCAACTAGGGTTTGGTGTGTAATCATGCAAGTTAGGAGAGTGAACTACAAACACATGATCACCAATACTTGCATGCTCCAACTAGTGTCAATACACAGTCATTGATGTCCAACTAGGGTTTGGTGAACAATCATGCAAGTTAGGAGAGTCAACTACAAACACATGAGATTGAACCAATACTTGCACATGCACCAACTCGTTTTTCATGAGTCACCAAGTTGTGGCATGCTCCAACTAGGGTCAAGACAAGGTATGAGATGTCCAACTAGGGTTTGGTGAGCAATCATGCAAGTTAGGCTTGAGTCAACTACAAACACATGAGATCGTGCCGATACTTGCACATGCACAACAACATTATTGGGAACTAAACATTATTGTGGCATGCTCCAAGTAGGGTCAAGACAAGGTATGAGATACATCCAACTAGGGTTTGGTGTGTAATCATGCAAGTTAGGAGAGTGAACTACAAAAACACGATCACCAATACTTGCATGCTCCAACTAGGGTCAAGACAAGGTCATAGATGTCCAACTAGGGTTTGGTGAGAAATCATGCAAGTTAGGAGAGTCAACTACAAACACATGAGATCACCAATACTTGCACATGCACCAACTAGTTTTTCATGAGGCACCAAGTTGTGCAGGCTCCAACTAGGGTCAAGACAAGGTATGAGACATGTTCAACTAGGGTTTGGTGAGCAATCATGCAAGTTAGGCTCGAGTCAACTACAAACACATGAGATTGTGCCAATACTTGCACATGCACAACAACATTATTGGGAACTAAACATTATTGTGGCATGCTCCAACTAGGGTCAAGACAAGGTCATAGATGTCCAACTAGGGTTTGGTGAGCAATCATGCAAGTTAGGAGAGTCAACTACAAACACATGAGATCATCACCAATACTTGCACATGCACCAACTAGTTTTTCATGAGTCACCAAGTTGTGCATGCTCCAACTATGGTCAAGACAAGGTCATAGATGTCCAACTAGGGTTTGGTGAGCAATCATGCAAGTTAGGAGAGTCAACTACAAACACATGAGATCACCAATACTTGCACATGCACCAACTAGTTTTTCATGAGTCACCAAGTTGTGTCATGCTCCAACTAGGGTCAAGACAAGGTATGAGATGTCCAACTAGGGTTTGGTGAGAAATCATGCAATTTAGGCTCAAGAGTCAACTACAAACACATGAGATCGTGCCAATACTTGCACATGCACAACAACATTATTGGGAACTATTAAACATTATTGTGGCATGCTCCAACTAGGGTCAAGACAAGGTATGAGATGTCCAACTAGGGTTTGGTGTGTAATCATGCAAGTTAGGAGAGTGAACTACAAACACATGATCACCAATACTTGCATGCTCCAACTAGGGTCAAGACAAGGTCATAGATGTCCAACTAGGGTTTGGTGAGCAATCATGTAAGTTAGGAGTGTCAACTACAAACACATGAGATCACCAATACTTGCACATGCACCAACTAGTTTTTCATGAGTCACCAAGTTGTGCATGCTCCAACTAGGGTCAAGACAAGGTATGATATGTCTAACTAGGGTTTGGTGAGCAATCATGCAAGTTAGGCTCGATTCAACTACAAACACATGAGATCGTGCCAATACTTGCACATGCACAACAACATTATTGGGAACTAAACATTATTGTGGCATGCTCCAACTAGGGTCAATACAAGGTATGAGATACATCCAACTAGGGTTTGGTGTGTAATCATGCAAGTTAGGAGAGTGAACTACAAACACATGATCACCAATACTTGCATGCTCCAACTAGGGTCAAGACAAGGTCATAGATGTCCAACTAGGGTTTGGTGAGCAATCATGCAAGTTAGGAGAGTCAACTACAAACACATGAGATCACCAATACTTGCACATGCACCAAATAGTTTTTCACGAGTCACTAAGTTGTGCATGCTCCAACTAGGGTCAAGACAAGGTATGAGATGTCCAACTAGGGTTTGGTGAGCTCAATCATGCAAGTTAGGCTCGAGTCAACTACAAACACATGAGATCGTGCCAATACTTGCACATGCACAACAACATTATTGGGAACTAAACATTATTGTGGCATGCTCCAACTAGGGTCAAGACAAGGTATGAGATGTCCAACTAGGGTTTGGTTCAAGCAATCATGCAAGTTAGGGTAATGTAGGGTAAGTCATGAGATGTGCTTTATGGTATGATGTTGACTTGTCGTAGGGTAATGTAGAGTATGTTAAATTGTGTGTACATGTCAGAATTGTATCTAGTCTGTTAGTGTGTGTTACTGTGTGTAAATTAGGGTATATATGTTATTGTACATGTTAGAATTGTATGATGTTAAAAAGTTGATGAGTTGATGAGTCACCAAGTTGCATGGTCTGGAGTTAGGGTCTTGAGACAAGGTATGCGATGTCCAACTAGGGTTAGGTGTGTAATCTTGCAAGCCATGAGACATGTGCTTTATGAGACGGAACAAGGTAGGGTTATGTAGGGTAAGTCATGAGATGTGCTTTATGGTATGATGTTGACTTGTCGTAGGGTAATGTAGAGTATGTTAAATTGTGTGTACATGTCAGAATTGTATCTAGTATGTTAGTGTGTGTTACTGTGTGTAAATTAGGGTATATATGTTATTGTACATGTTATAATTGTATGATGTTAAAAAGTTGATGAGTTGATGAGTCACCAAGTTGCATGGTTTGGAATTAGGGTCTTGAGACAAGGTATGAGATGTCCAACTAGGGTTTGGTGTGTAATCATGCAAGTCATGAGACATGTGCTTTATGAGACAGAACAAGGTAGGGTAATGTAGGGTAAGTCATGAGATGTGATTTATGGTATGATGTTGGCTTGTCGTAGGGTAATGTAGAGTATGTTATTGTGTGTACATGTTAGAATTGTATCTAGTATGTTAGTGTGTGTTACTGTGTGTAAATTAGGGTATATATATATATTGTATTGTACATTTGTTAGAATTGTATGATGTTAAAAAGTTAATGAGTTGATGAGTCACCAAGTTGCATTCTCTGGAATTAGGGTCTTGAGACAAGGTACGAGATGTCCAACTAGGGTTTGGTGCGTAATCATGCAAGTCATGAGACATGTGCTTTATGAGATGGAACAAGGTAGGGTAATGTACCTGGTAAGTCATGAGATGTGCTTTATGGTATGATGTTAACTTGACGTAGGGTAATGTAGAGTATGTTATTGTGTGTACATGTTAGAATTGTATCTAGTATGTTAGTGTGTGTTAATGTGTGTAAATTAGGGTATATATGTTATTGTACATGTGTTAGAATTGTATGATGTTAAAAAGTTGATGAGTCACCAAGTTGCATGGTCTGGAATTAGGGTCTTGAGACAAGGTATGAGATGTCCAACTAGGGTTTGGTGTGTAATCATGCAAGTCATGAGACATGTGCTTTATAAGACGGAATAAGGTAGGGTAATGTAGGGTAAGTCATGAGATGTGCTTTATGGTATGATGTTAACTTGTCGTAGGGTAATGTAGAGTATGCTATTGTGTGTACATGTTAGAATTGTATCTAGTATGTTAGTGTGTGTTACTGTGTGTAAATTAGGGTATATATGTTATCAAGTACATGTTAGAATTGTATGATGTTAAAAAGTTGATGAGTCGTTTAAATTCTTCCTTTAAGTAAATTGGAAATTCATTTAAGTTAGCACACATGCACGAACCACACATATCATTATATATCACATTGGTCATCCACACATATCATGTTCCAAGAACAAGTCAACCATGATATCATGTTCCAAGATCAAGTCAACCATATATACATGTATAAATTTGAACCTTGCTTTATATTATATATATGTATATAGCAATAATGTTGTACAAAAATTGCCATGTCACATGGCCATAATACAAAATAGTGGATCAAAACGTACATCTATGTGTACACATATGAACAAAAAGATAAATCTATGTACATGCCCCCTATACATTTTTTCTAGTTATCCCCTGTTTTGCTGCCACTGCCAGAGTCTTCGGAGAAGTTGAGCTTTCTTTTGCGACTGCTCACTGGTGATCCCCATCACTGAACAAGAGAGATAGGTGTCATCAGTGGAGACTGCAGAAAAACCAACATTTGTAAGTTAATTTACCAACCTTTAAAAATTCTATATACATTTGTTCAAATTCCTTGAAACCAAAATAACATTTCTACTTACTGTACGTGAGTAAGTAATCCGGGGTCCTGGTCCCTCACTGACAGTGACCCTGATTGGGTGCTCTTCTTGCACCACTTGCTCACTATCAGGATGCATAAATATATTATATATATGCCAATGTCAACAAATATACATGTACCTTGGGGGGGAGAGGGTCACCAATTTGGGTTTCTTCAAGTAACAAATCAAAGAAAGATATGTATGTACACAAACGTACAAAGAAAGCGATCTACATAAACATACCTGCTGGCTCGTCAACGGTGGGTCACCGGTTTGGTGCTCTTCACGCACCGGTGCCTCACTAGGGGCCTGCATATAAAGTAGCATATATATGTCAATTTCATATAAAATAGTGAATTAGAGACATATATACTACCTAGAAGGAAAATGATGAACTACCAAAGAAAGCGAAACATACATACCTGTTTGGGGGGAAGAGGTGGGTTGACAACAACCTTGGTTTGGTGCTCTTTAAGAACCACTGTCACAATAGGTTCCTACATAAAGTAACATATGTCAAAGCGATATGTAAGTTACAAAATGATTTTTCCAAACAAAGTGAAACATAATTAAACACACATATATAATTAAAATCATATTTCAAATAATGCCTGTGTCTACGAATCTACCTCTGCATGAGAGGGAATAGACTGTGAGACAATATACTCATCATGGGAAACCTGCATAAAACATGTTACATGTCAAAATTAGGATACATATTGAATGTTACTTGATCAAGATATGTACACAAACGTACAAAGAAAGCGATCTACATAAACATACCTGCTGGCTCGTCAACGATGGGCCGCCGGTTTGGTGCTCTTCACTCACCGGTGCCTCACTAGGCGCCTGCATATAAAGTAGCATATATATATATGTCGATTTCATATCAAATAGTGAATCAGAGACATATATACTACCTGGAAGGAAAATGATGAACTACCAAAGAAAGCAAAACATACATACCTGTTTGGGGGGAAGAGGTGGGTTGACAACAACCTCGGTTTGGTGCTCTTCAAGCACCACTGTCACAACAGGTTCCTACATAAAGTAACATATATGTCAAAGCGATATGTAAGTTACAAAATGATTTTTCCAAACAAAGTGAAACATAATTAAAAGCATATATATAATTAAAAGCATATTTCAAATAATACCTGTGTCTGCGAATCTACCTTTGCATGAGAGGGAATAGACTGCGAGACAATATACTCATCATGGGCAACCTGCATAAAACATGTTACATGTCAAAATTAGGATACATATTGAATGTTACTTGATCAAGATATGTACACAAACATACAAAGAAAGCGATCTACATAAACATACCTGCTAGCTCGTCAACGGTGGGCTGCCGGTTTGGTGCTCTTCACGCACCGGTGCCTCACTAGGGGCCTGCATATAAAGTAGCATATATATATGTCAATTTCATATCAAATAGTGAATCAGAGACATATATTAAATTCTTTTTTGTTGGGCCTCCCCTTCCCTCCTCCATTTGACCTATTTTCATAAAATAAACAAAATACTCTACTTTTTGTTATTCCAATGAAATAATTTTAACCTAATGACAAACACATCATTTGTATGCATGTACATATTTCCGATGATTAGAAAGATTACATGCACATTGGTGCATTTTTTTGGATACCAATATTAGAGATGATATGAGGGGGACTATAGGCATGGCAATGCATTTGCATACCCTTAATTATTTGTAATGACAGAAATGTCTATGCACTTGTGTGTTGTGGGTATTTGACATGTTCTAAGAGATTAGAAGGAACTAATGTACATGTCTTCCTAGAGGTATTTGTGATGATCTTGGCATCATTATGTAACTAGATTTTGAGTGGATGTTGTGTTCGAGGTATTATAGGCACATTGATGCATTTATATACCTTGAAGTATTTGAGATGGAACACGTGTTGGTATAGGGAGTTCACCTTTTTATTCCAAGACTTAGATTAGCAGTATCATTTTTTGTGAATACCTATGGGTATTGACTCTTGAGTTGGATATAGAAATCCATATTGAGAATAATGATTGTGGGTAGGAAAATTTAAGGAGAATTTTTTGAAGTTAGTGATTGTTGGGAAGCCAAAGAGAGGATGGATCAAGAGGTATTGATGGTTTTGGAAGAACTATATATAATATTTTACAATGTGGAAATGGTCAATGAAAGAGTGTAGTATCAAACTACCCCAAATGTCAAGCATTATTATGTCTATTTTGAAGTTTCTGGTGGTCACATTAGTACATGGGTTGATTTATTTGCACAAATGGAATCAAGAATCACATGCCCAAAATATACCTCCCAAACTACACAAACTACAAGCCAATAGTGTCCCATCATTTAACTATGTGAATTGGAATCCTAACATACATGTAGAGTGGATTAGTGGTACTTAATATATTCGTGTATAAATTTATTAGCATTTCAAGTTTAATATTTTTGTTTTACTCCTTCCAAATACCTAGTGGAGAGGAGCCAGTGACGAAACAAGGTGACCAGTAGTGGATATGGGGTGATTAGTAGTGGAGATAGTCATTGTGTTGGTTGAACTCAATCTTGAAAAAACTAGTTACCATAAGTGGTTTATAAAAGTACTTTATGTACAAAGTAATTGTCAATATTTTCATGTCTTTAAAATTAATTTTCAAAAAAACTAGTTAGCCATGAAACTAATTCTAACAACATGTACAATGAGGACATACTCCAGTTTACATGGAATCTTTTTAATACTAAGAAAATAACTCCAACTATACTTCATATCTTGTATATTCGCACACATAGTATATCATAGCTAAATGGAGCCGCTCAACACACTACAACTTAAGGTGATGGAGAAAGATCTATGAGCAACATATAAACTAAAAAATTTAAGTTACATTAGGAATCTTGCATGAATCTACCTCTGCATGAGAGGGAATAGGCTGTGAGACAATATACTCTTCCTGGGAAACCTGCACAAAACATGTCAAGTATCAAAATTAGGATACATATTGAATACATTACAATCTATAAGTTATGAATATATATAAATAAATTTGACAAATTAACAAGTATAGTTCTTACCCCTATTGGTGAAGAACCAAACCCATAGGCAATATTGACAGCCGCATCAATGTTCTCAACATTGATCGATGGACTATGCGACTGTGGTGTGCCATGGGACACCAGCTGTATATTTGTTCACAAATATTGTTAGATAATTAAATAGAAATAAAGTGCGAAATAATTGAAGATTTTGACATGAAACAAAGTATAATATTAAAATAATGAGTTTTACTTACAAAGCGAAGTAATCCATCATCTTGGAAGTCGGAAGCAGGGCCATAGCATATGCCTCCACATGATGTGCAAGGGTGTGGAGTAACACGACGCTATGAAGACTCTGCATCTCCTTTGTGATCTATAGATGGGACCACCGTAGAAGTGCTAGCCCCTTGGTCTACATTGCCTTGGACATCAGTCCCATGCTCAAGCAATGTCTCTGTCATGTCAAGTAATTCCTCCTCTGTATACTCAATGATAGGACCTGCAGGAGGGTATACCCAAGGGGGTTTTGGCGTGCGTGGTGGGTGTGGTACACGGTTGGGATCTCTCCTGGCTCCTTCCCTATCTTGGGGCATCCCATGACTAACACCCTGGTTGCCTAAGATATTGAAGTAGTTAACATGTTTCCTTAGGATGAATTCTGCATACAACTTCCTAAGGAAATAAAATGGGATGTCCCTATTCCCATGGGGGTCTTCATCGAATACCATATACCAACGATCCATCCAATTAGCCTTTATATTTGGTTCAATGCACCAGTCTATGGAAATGTGTGCTCGACTGGTGGGTGGAACCAATCCGGTGCCGGGGTCCCGGAATAATGAAAATAATTGGTCTTTAGTAATTTTAAGGGCTTTGATGTCTTTATGAGTCAATCCATCGGAGTAGTATTGCTTCCTAGATTCTCTATACGAGGTAATGTTGTACAGAGCTCCCTGGGCATCAGAAATTGTGTTTGTTATTGTGTCCAAGGCATTGGCTAAATAATTTCTCAAATGACCCCCCCCTCTAATGGATGAGCTAAGGCACCTCAATGATGCCAAGCGTGCAATAATCTGTGTGTTTCTATCTTGTTCCCCCTCCGGGTCTGGGTTTGGTTGTGGGTTAGGTTGTTATGGGTTATTAGAGGGTGGGTTTTCCACATTCTGTTGTTCATTTGTGTTGTCTATTAAGATTTAAACATAAAATTGCAAGTTAATTTACTTAGAATCATTATTTGATTGTTCACCTTCAATTATTTTTTTAAATTTGTTCAAAATAATTATAAAAACAAAGAAATTATGAATAAAATTAAAGAATGGAAGGTTAAATGAAAAGGATTGAACTAGCATAAATACCTTCCATTGCAGCAATCCACCTCGGCTCCACCTCGAACTCGGCCTCGACCTCGAAAAGGTAAAATTCAAATCGCACCTGCAGTTTTTCGCTCCTCCGTTTTCTCGCTCATGCGTTTTTTCGTTGTCCCGATGCTTTGAAAATGAGCTTGTGGCCTTTTTTTTTCTGCTTTTGAATATCGCAAGTGTGATATATCGCATATGCGATATATCACACTTGCGATATACTTCTTTTGTGGTCCCCTTACAAAAAAATAACATGTTACTCACAAAAATTATTATATTGGGAAACCTCCATTCACTATCTAGGACTTCTTATTGATAAAATTGGAATAGGTGTTCATCTTGCCAATGTACAAGCTCTTGTTAACTGGCTCGTCCCCTCATTGTTATTGCTTGAAAAAGTATTTATTGGTGGCCTAAATTTTTATCAACATTTTACTACTCATTGTTAGGAATTATGATCCAAAAATGTAATAATTAGAAGTTTAGTTTAATAAATGTAAAAGGGCATCTACACACTCACGTGATTATGTGAGGTGTCCCTTAGTTAGTTTTGGTAACGGTAAATTAGTTGTTACTCTTTGGATATTTAAATCCATCGAGTTTTCCATGTGAGGTAATCTTTCGGGATTTAGCCCTCACATCTCTGTGATGTAATTATTTTCCTTCTTCATTAATAAAATTATGTGTCTGAGGACACTTTGTCACTCATTTATCTCACATTTCATACCCCCTACATCAACTCTCTAATCCACTTGTGTTTTCCTAACAAAGTTAATGGATGAGAGTTCTTGGAACTCAAACACTACATTGTATTTGAAATTGGTTTTGCACCTTTTGGATTCACAATATCCCTTTGAGATTGAGACAAATGCTTCACACTATGCTACTAGTGCCATATTAAAATGGTTTGGTCATCCCACGAACTATCATTCCAAGACTTTGACAAATGCCAATCTGAAGTACAACACGTATGAAAAAGAATTTTGAGATCTAGCGAAGGCCTTGAAGCAATGGTGCCATTATGTTTTGGATAAGGAAAACAATTTTTGTACTAATAATCATCCCTTAATCTTTTGAATTCATAGTCTAAGAGTTAAGAACAATTCCATATCAAACATGCCTCCTACCTACAATAGTTTCACGTGGTCTTTAAATATAAGAAAGGGAGTTCAAATTAGGCGACAAATGTGTTGATTTTCCCTCCAACTCAACCAATGCACATTTTGGATGTTCCTTGTGTTGCCCATGAAGCTTGGAACAACTATATGCTACTAGTACTTTCTTTGGGTCAGTTTGGCAGGCCTTTCATCATCCCACCCAAATTAATTTGTATTTGGGAGGGTTGGATGTTTATGCATAATTAAATTTTCCTACCCAACACTCTAGGCTCCTTAGTTTTGATTTGGGAAGTTCATGCCTCTTGATATGGTGGACATTTTGGCCCACTTAAGATGAGTTGACAGGGAAAAATGTGGAAGATTTGTAAGATTCCAAGTATAATTCCTATGAATTTAATCTATATCTTCTTGCATATCTTGCACCGAAAAATCATTAGTATAATATTCTTCAAAACATGATGACCTTCAAAATCAACTTGTGAAAATAAAGCAACATTTACAGTCTCACCTCTTGGATTTTCTTCATGTGCCAAGCTTCTCTAATAAATTTCATTTAGGCTTCTTACCTTCCTTGTAGGACTTGTACATGAAACTGGAGAACTAGATGAGGGGCTATTTGGTGTATTTACAAAATTTGGAACTAAAAAATTAATGGGTTTCTCATGATTAATATCATCAATAATATCACTATTCAAACCATCTTTTGACTTCTCAACATGGTGTTTTTTATGACCGTAAACTCCCCCTTCATAAAAAAATCACATCCCTAGACACAACGATGTTATTGGTGAGAGGATTATACAACCTATAAACCTTAATTTTCTCACTGTATCCACAAAAATGCATGGTTCACTTTTTGGATCCTACTTTTGTCTCTTTTTATCAACTACATGAACATAGGATAAAAATCCAAAAAATTTGAAATGATTAACATTAGGATTTTTGTCAAACCCTGATTTGTAAGGAGTCATAATTTCAAGTGCAATTGTGGGACTTTGATTGAGAATGTATACTGTTGTAGCAACTTCACCTCCCCAAAAGGAATTGCTCAATTCCCTGGTCTGTAACATAGTTCTTTCCATTTCCATCACTATACGGTTCTTCATTTTAACTATCCCATTCTGTTGAGGTGTATAAGTAGTGGTGAGTTGTCTTTTAATGCCATTCATATCATAAAAATTCTAAACACCTCTTGAGAAAAACTCTCATCCATGGTTAATACTTATGCACTTTATTTTGTAAGCACTTTCATTTTCCACAAGGGCTTTAAATATCTTGAATGTATCAAATGTTGAACACCCTTACTCTTAAGAAAAAAACCCAACACATTCATGAGTAATCATCAATAAAACTAATAAAATACAATGAATTATCCAAACTCTTTGTATAGATTTGACCAAAATTATATGAGTGAACTAGATGAAGTGGATATTGGGCCCTCCGTTCCTTTCCTCTAAGAAATTTCTCTCTTCCATTTTTTCCTTTAGCACATCCTTCACAAACCTCGTTGTTCTCTTCAACCTTAAGAAAACCATAAACTAATTCTTTTAATGTTAGAAGCTTCAAACTATGAAAATTCAAATGGCCATACCTGAGATGCCACAACCAACTTATGTCTTTATATTCCATATTTGCAAGGTTGATACTATTTTCTCTAAAATTCAATCGGAACATTCGATTCTTTGACATAGGCACAACTATAAACACCGTATTTCCTTGAATCTTATCATAAATTGTTCATTATCTATCATCAAACTCTACCTTGTAATTATTTTGACATAGTATCCCAACACTTAATAAATTATGCTTTAATTGTGGAGTGTAATAAACATATTTAACACTTTTCATACCTTATTTAGTATAGAGTTCCATAGCTCCTTTTACAAAAACCTAAAAGGTTTTTTCATCACCAATATTGATTTTAGATTTGAAACTTTCACCCATTGTAGAAAACAACTTGCGTTTTCTAAATGTTGCATATCACACTTGCGATATATCGCATATGCGATATACATTTCCACAAACCTTAGCCTTGTGTTTGGGCTCGGGTTATTCTGAACGTACCATCAATAATGCATATGCGTTCTTGATTTGCACTTCGGAAGTGCGTTTCTGATTTCCTAAGTGGCACCAAAAAGTGGAACCAACTTTGTGCGAGCGCCCTCATGGTATATTTGCATTGCTCCCTCTAGATTTATCCAGAGAAGTCTAGCTAGGTGTGAATCACCCTGATAATGTGCTCATGTCGAAGTAGAGAGTGATTAATATGGTTTACATTCAAATAGAAAGTTTTTTGGGAGGTTATTTGAAGAATTCATAATAATTGTGCTGCTCCTAAAGCTGCCAAATGGAGAATTCAACAACCTTGACACCGAGGATCCTCATACCTTTCAATTACATGGATTTGAGGGGAGATATGCTGATTGTGTTGCACAAAAAATGTCTATATAAGGTCACTATGGGAAAGGATTTTGAACCCCAACAACCTTTAGATAAACCAAAGTACCTGAATAAATTGGATGAAAAATTTGGTTTCATGTGCATTCATATCTCCAAAGAGTTACTCTTCCACCTTGGTGGATTAAAAACACCGAGGGAAGTATGGAAGAAGCTCAAATCACAATTTGGTAAATAGGATGAGCTGAGAGGAGACATTTTGGAGAATGAGTTGATTTCCCTTCAATCCAACAGCTTTGAAACCATCCAACAATTCTTCTCCAAGTTCAAGTATTTGGTCATGCAATGCAAGCAATGTGAATTTGACAAGAAGGATGAGAAATTGGTGCTCTCCATTTTGAAAAATATTGAACCATAATTTTCAATATTTGTGTCCACCTTCCACTTCAGGAGACTAACAACCCCAAACTAGAAAATTCCCTCACTTGATGCATTCAATGAATCTCTCATTCAAGAACAAGACAATCTTATCAAAATGAAATCCCTCAAATCCTCCAAGAATTAAGCTATTTTGGCTGGGGAGACCAATAATACACAATATAAATGGAGATAGAAGGGGAAGGAAAATATGAACACTAAAACCAAACCAAAAGAGAAGCAAAATCCTTTATATGGAGCCTATGGTTCTAAGAAGGATAAGCATAAGATGTTTGAAAAGAGAAAGTGTCCGTATTGCAAGAAAGGAAATCATCCAGAGAACCCATGTATGAAGAAAACAATAGATCAGATGTCAAGACTTCTTTAAAACATAATATTTACTTCCTTGATGGTGCAAGGAAGATTGATTTTGAAACAAGGACTGAATATCATTAGAGATTCCATTCACTAAAGGATGGATTGTCACAATTACAATCCTTCCTCAATGATTCAAGAGCCTCGAATCACATGGTTTCCTCGAAAGAATCATTTTATTCTCTATATGTCAGTGGTGGTCCTAAAATATACATGGGAGATGAATCTCAAATCCCATTTGTTGGGAAAGGATCTGTTCAATTTGACCATGAATTTTTAAATAATTTCCTATATGTTCCATCAATAGAAATCCATTGTTTGTATATCAAATGACCCATACAGGTTCACCAAAGCGAGTTGTATTTGAACCTAACACATTTGAGATCTCAAAAATCTCAACTGGGAAGATGATAGCAAAAGGAGTTACAAACCATGCCTTCAAGGAATATGAGTTCTCATATTTTTTCTATGTATTCACACCAAAGTTCCCTATTGATTCATGCTAATGAAACAAGCAGGATTCAGAATGAGATATTCAACCATATTAATTTCAAATAACTCAAACGAATGCAAAATGAATAAATGGTTGAGGTATTTCCTCTCATCAAGTCATCTCAAGGTGTCTGCAATGGCTTCTTGGTAGGTAAGCACACACACCAAAGGTACAAAGTTGGAAAGGAAAGAAGAGATTCATCTACACTTGATTTGGTACATAGTGATGTCTCCAGATCAATTCCTATAACATCCATGAATGGATCCATATATTTTTTGACCTTCATTAATGACTACTCAAGGTATTGTTGGATATAATTTCTTAAGCATAATTATGAGGTGTTTGAAACCTTCAAAGTTTTCAAATCCTTAGTTGAGAACACTCTTGGGAAGAAGATCAAATTACTCAGATCAACTAATGGAGGAGAGTACATCAAAAGAGAATTTCCAGATATGTGTGCTTCAGAAGGTATTCATATGCACCATTTAGTCCCATACACACAACATAAAAATGGTGTAGATGAGAGGAAGAACCAACCATTGAAAGAGATGGATACCTTAGTTCTTGAAGAAAGAGATATTCCACCATATCTGTGGGATGAAGTAGTGAACTGTGCTTCGTACTTACAAAATAGAGTACCTCACAAGTTAGTAATTGGGGTCACTCCATTCAAATAAATGATGGTACATAATCCTAATGTCTCACATATGAGGGTTTTTGGCTCCAAAGAATGGGCCAGAATTCCATATGACAAGAGGAAATCCTTCCAGCCTCAAAGTAGCGAATGCATTCATTGGGATATGCAGATCAATGCAAAATATTACAAGTTGATGGAGATTAAAAATATAAGATGCTTCATAGCATAGAGTGTCCAATTCAAAGAAGATCCATTGCATGATATACAACCACTTGAAGAGGAAGGTATTAATACTCAATCTATTCCATTTGTATATGATGATGTTTCTATTGATGTTTCAGATTGAGAGTCCGAAGATGAGGATCAAAAAGAAAAAAATCTTGGTTTTGAGAATGAATATCAAGAAAATATATATCTAGAGATATCTCCTTATCCCAATCCAAGGCATAAATGGGCTCATAAACTCACTAAAGCTATTGGGAACAATGTTAGGGATCCATCTGATAGAAGGAGAACCAGATCTAAATTTCAAGATGAGAACCTGGTGCTTTGTCATACTGATCCACTTCTCCTATATTTAATGTCCCCTTTTTGGAATTTTTTTAAAATGCCCAATTTTCCAATTTTTCTCAATTTTGGCTCCTGACTAGTTTTGATGTCTAGACCTCCAAATTGACCCAAATGCTTCCAAATTTTCTATGAAGGTACATGAATGATAATATAAATTAAATATAATTCTAATTCATGTTTTATTACCTCCCAATTACATCTAAAAACTTGTTTAATGTTCTGTTCAAAGTAGATTCCTTTACTAGCAAATTGGGGCTCCAATCCCCCCCGGGTAATTGTCGGAAATGGATTCACAAATGATCCAAAAGTCACTTGAATTTATTAAAATACGATGGTTATGTGTAAGGGATATTTTCAAAGTCTCATATTCATCATGTTTCAGTTTATACAGTCTGTTATGTCTCTTTCCAAAATAACTCCCAAGTCACAATTTCGACCCTTGGGGAAAATGCACCAAATCTTCTCCCAATGCAATAAAAATGAGTAAAATGGATTCCAATGATTAAGTAATGAAAATGAGACTTTAAATAAAAATTAATTATAGTCCATAAATCATAAATTTATCAAATATACATTCCTCCACTCGAAATAATAAGCATTACCATGGCATATATCAATGTAGAGTGGAAATGGTCATTGTTTTCTCATTAAAAGTCATTTTGACATACAAATCCTGAGAATTTCGACTTGAAACTTTTTTAGAATGAATAAAATATAATATTTAACTGATTCCAATCATAAATGTATAATTAAATTCTCTCCCAATTCGAAATCATGAGCATTACAATGGTTCACAACAAGATAGTGGGGAAACGACACTATTTCTTCATTGTTCAACATTTTTACTTGAATTATTTTGGGTATTTTGACCTGATAGTATTAGTAACATGAATTAAATAGGATATAAATCATAACATAATATAATGGGAATTATAATATTCCCCAAAGAGATCAATAGCTCACCCAAAGCGCAATCCCTCCATTGGCCTGAATATGGTGTGAAAACTGGAAAAAATTGAGAGAGAGTGCTGCAATAGAATAATCCACATGATTTAATATATATTACACCTACAAATAAGGATACATTAAATCTCCATGAAATACCTGAGTGGCTTCTCCAAACACCAACTAGGATGGGAATCTTTCACCCTCGAAATTGGCTTAAGCAAGAAAACTAGTCATCCACTAGCTCTCACAATTCACAAATAAGAAAAAATTATTCTCATGGATGATCCCTATATTTTATAAAAATTATTGGTATTATAAGGTTCCAATTACATCCATAAACCAAATCCAAGTTGAATTGGTGTGGCTGCTCATGCTATGCCATGTGGCCTCTCTCTTCACCTTCCCTCTTCTCCCAAATTTGAGTAGGAGCCTCTTGGCCTTCTCCAAATCCCAATTTTGACCTCCAAGATGCTATATTCAGGGATTAAATGTAAATATTTCAGTATTTCATCCTTCATATCTGACTTGGTTCATAACTGTCATAGAATCCCCATCATTGGTGTCATAGCTGTCATAATTGTAAGGGGAATCTAGCCAAGTGTCCATGAAACTCACATTTGGCTCTTCCCCTCCCATGTAAGTTAAAATTCATCCAAAATTATACCTATGAAGTATATTTACAAGTATATTAACCTCATAATCCATTCCAAAAAATTAGGGTTCCCATATATTCAAAATTACAAGAGGAGGATGCCATTTAACATATGAATTCTAGCTTGGGTGAGCCCCACAGTCTCCATGTGTCTCAATTCTCCATATCCATTCAATTTTTTAATTGAATTCATTTAATTAACTCCATTAAATAAATATTTATTACTTCTAATGTCTAAACACCATTTATTGGCTCCCTTATTAGCTTCCCAATGTTTCCACCCAACCTAGGGAACTAGTAGGATTGATGGAATTTCCCGCTATGCAATTATTTGAATGGGGGCATTACAGTCATCCCCACCCAATATTTATTGTCCTCAATAAATTTCAGATTTGGATGCTGCAAAATATTCTCCTCTTCCCATGTGGCATATTCACTTGGTAGATCTTTCCATTGCACCAAGTGTTCTTTGATTGTTCTGCTCCTCAATCTTCTCTCCCTTGTCTTCAAAACTTTTTCCGGAATAAGTGTGAGTTTTCCTTCATCATCCAAAGGAGGAAATGTATCTGAGATGAAAATTTTATGAACAATAGCTTTATTGAGACAAGAAACATGAAATACATTATGAATTTTACTCCCTTCCGGAAGTTCCAACTCATATGCTACTTCTCCAATTTTCCGAATTACCTTGTAGGGCCCATAGTATCTTGGCTTTAGCTTTTCTGCTCCATTTCTTTTGAGGGACGTTTGTTTGTAAGGATGCAAACTAAAATACACTAAATCATCAACCTGAAAGGTCCTTTCCTCTCTATGTTTATCGGCATATTGTTTTTGCTAATTTTGGGCAACCTGCAAATTGTCTTTTAAAAGCTTTAAAATTTCTTGGCTTTCTTCCACCCAATATTTATCTTTTGGAGCTCTACTATCACCAAATATCATATCAGAAAATGTAAGTGCATCATAACCATATAATTCTATGAAATGAGAGATCCCTATTGACATGTGAAAGGTGGTGTTGTAGCAAAACTCACCCAAGTGTAGCCATTTGGTCCAAGCTTTTTGTTGTTCTCCCACATAGTTTCGAAGGTACCCTTCCAACCATTTATTCACCCTCTCTATTTTTTTCGTCATTTTGTGGATGGTATCTTGTTCTTGGATTCAATTTATTTCCCAACAATCTGAAAATTTATTTCCAAAAATCACTCATGAATCTACCATCTCTATCACTCACAATGCTCTTGGGGAGCCCATGCAATCTGAAGATTTCTTTGAAAAAAATATCAGCCAATTGTGCAGCACTAAAATAGGATGTAACAGAAAATAAATGATAAAACTTAGTCAATATATCCACTACCACATATATGCAATCCTTTCCCAAATATTTGGATAAACTGGTGATGAAATCCATTGATATACTGTCCCATTTTTGCTTCGGAATGGGAAATGGTTGTAATAAATCAGCAGGGTGTGTGAGTTCTAATTTGTTTTGCTGACATACCTTAAATTCATTGACATATAAACATATTCCTTCATCCATTTTAAATAGAACCTTTGCCTTAGTTTCCTATAGGTTTTGAAGATCCCCGGATGACCTACCAGTGGGGAATCATGTGCTTCCTGCAAAACTTTGTACTTAAGCTTTGAATATCGAACCAAATAAATTATGCCCTTATAATATATCATCCCATTCAAAATTATGTAGTTATCATCTCCCATGAGTCCATCTAATACATCACAAGCAAACTTATCTTTTGCATATTCAACTAGTAGCATGGCTTTCCAATTTTTAGCAATGTCCATAAGAGAAAAAGAAGGTCTTCGAGATAATGCATCTGCTACAATGTTATTATTTCCTTTAACATATTAAATATCAAAATCATAATCTTGGATCTTTATTACCCACTTTTTTCTCCTTTTATTTAGATCCTTTTGGGTAAGGACGTGTCTTAGACTATTATGGTCAGTTTTCACCACAAACTTGTTTCCTACCAAGTATTGTCGAAGTTTGTCCAAGGCATGCATGAAGGAAAACATATATTTGTCATATATGGAGTAAATATTTTCATGATACTAAAAATTTATGCTCTAAAATTCTATAGGGTGTTGGCCTTGCTTTAGGATAGCCCCTACTCCTTCACCTGAGCCATCACATTCAACAACAAAAAGATTAGAAAAATCAGGTAATGCAAGTATGGGACAACTACTCATTACCTCTTTCATTTTTTGGAAGGAATTTTTAACCTCTTCATTCCACTTGAAAGCATCCTTCTTAGTCAAATTAGTAAGTGGAGAAGTCAACTTGGAGAATCCTTTCACAAACTTCCTGTAGTATGTACATATTCCAATGAATGCTCTTAATTATGTGATGTTTTTTGGTGATGACCATTCTAAGATAGCCTTGATATTTTCCATGTGCACTTTCACTCCATATTTCCCAATAATGTGCCCAATATATAATAGTTCTTTCATCCCAAATTCACATTTAGACATCTTAGCATACAAAGACTGTTCTTGCAAAGGTTTCGACACAATCTCTAGGTGTTGCAATTGCTCTTCCCAAGTTTTACTGTAAATAAGAATATCATCAAAGAAGACTAAAACAAACCTTCTAAGCTTCTTGAAAAATATTCTACTCATAAATTCTTGAAATTTAGCTGGAGCATTAGTCAACCCAAATGGCATAACAAGAAACTCAAAGTGACCATAATGACATCGAAAAGCAGTCTTTTGCACATCTTCCTCCTTCATCCGAATTTGGTGATAATCGGATCTAAGGTCAATTTTGGAAAAGTATTGAGCTCCAAATAGCTCATCCATGAGCTCATAAATCCTAGGGATAGGATATCTATTTTTGATGGTATTCTTGTTCAAATCTCTAAAGTCTATGCACATCCTCAAAGTTCCATCTTTTTTCTTTACCAACACTACTAAAGAAGCATAAGGGCTAGAGCTTGGTCTAATGAGTCCCAAATCCAAGAGTTCTTGAATGGTATTCTCAATATCATCTCTTAACTTCTTGGGATTTCTATAAGGTGGTATTTGAATGGGTGAAGTACCCTCCTCCAAAACAATGTTATGCTCAACCCCCCTATCAGGTGGTCTACCATGTGGAAGATCTTTGAAATTTTTTTCATATTTGTGCAAAACTGTCTCTATCTCCTTTGGTTGTTTAACAATTCTGATTTTTGGCTTGGTATAGGTGATATAACATTCATCAGCCCATTCAATATCACCATGCCTCAATATAGATCTCATACTATTGCAATTTACTACTTGTTTTGGGTAAGTGTGCTACTCTCTCACAACCCTTAGTACCCTTGTTGAATCTTGAAATTTCATTTCAGGAATTTGATAATTTACTGAATGCACTCCTATAGAATACAAAAATTTCACTCCCAATACTATATTAGTATCAACAACATCAACCACACAAAAACTATCAACAAAAGTATAGTTACCTATGGTGACTTGCAGCTTTGGAACCCATGTTTTACATTGCATGGTGTTGTGACATGGAATGACAACTGTGAAGCCATCGAATGGTTCATTTGGTATCCTTATTTTCTCCACGATATCTACATCAATGAAATTATGTGTAGCTCCTCCATCTACCAAAACTGAAGCTCTTTGTCCCAATACCACACCCTTGCATCGGATTGTGTGATAGCAAGGAACTGCTGAAAGTACTGCCATTCTTGCTTTGTCCAGTGAAGGGTGATTTTCTTCTTGTCTTTCTTCTTCAGCTGCTGTCGCATATTCCTCCTCTTGATCTGAAGTGTGCCCCTCTTCATCCATACCCCATTCATACTCATCATTATCAGAAAATACTTCTATGTATTGATCCTTTCCTTTACCACATTTATGCCCCAGTGCTCATGGTTGGAAGCATGTGAAGCACAATTTTTTCCTTTGAAGTTCATCCATGTTTTGTCCTTCTTTCTTATTATTTTCCAATGTATCATTTTTCCAAAAATTCTTATTAGGTGCATCATTTTTCCAAGGATTTCTTTCAAATTTGAAGTTAGGCTTGGGAGGAAATCTTGTTCTAGGAAGCACATTTTGAAGATCTCTAGTCAAGGTCATTGCATCATTTAAGTTAGTAGGATTGTGGGATTTGACAAAAATTTTTAAGGGCTCTACCAAAACTTCAGTGAAAATCAATACTAACCTTCCCATAGATACATCAGCCACATTAACTGATAATCTTTGGAATTCCAACATATATTCAATAGGAGTCCCTACCTACTTCAATTGTGCTAGTTCTTTAAAGGACAATTCTGGATCTTTTTGCTCAAACCTTTCTAATACCCTATCAATAAATTCTGCATATGTTTTAACCTGATAATGACCCAAATTTTTCAGTCCATGGAACCACCATTCATTGGCATATCCATCCAAGTGCAAAATAGCCATTTTTAAAGCATCTTATTCCATCATTGGATTCAACTGAAAATACACATCCAATTTTTGCACCCAAGTGTTAGCAGAACTTTGAAATGAACCATCAAAAGTAGGAAGTGGCAATTTAACTATGGCACAGTTCAATTCTTTGTTTTTATGCAGAGATTTATTGTCCTCCTTCTTTTTGAGTTCGTTTTCCATGGTGAAGTACTGCTCAAATGTTATACTCCTCCTACACTCTTCATCCAATTTAGCCCATTCTTTTGTTATTGTATCAATTTCAAATTGAATGTTAGTCTCTTATTTGGGAATAAGAAATTTAGGTGCATTAGGACTTGGTGTGCTCTGAAATTCATGGGGTCTATTATGGGGTCCTATTATTGAGAAAATTTTCTCACACATTGTCTTCTTTTCTTCTGAGTGTGAACTACTGCTATCTCCCATTAATCCCAATTTGCTTCCAAATTGGCTACCCAACAATTCGAATCCTTTCATAAGCTGTTGGTTCATGATCATAAGCTGCTGGTTCATGTTCTTGGTTATGTCATCAAAGAGAGTTTTTATAAGTTTAATATATTCAATCTTTTCATGGTCAGTGGGTCCCTTCCCCTCGCTAGTCATAGTTTCAGCAAAATGTATAGGCTTCTTCTACTACTTCTTCTCCTCCAACAAAAACACCTTCAACTTAAGGATCTAAGGGTGGTGGTTTATTGCTTTGAATCCTTGTTACTACCATCAGGTTCCAATACCATGCTCTAATACTACTTGTAATGTCCCCTTTTTCAAATTTTTTTAAAATGCCCAATTTTCCAATTTTTCTCAATTTTGGCTCTTGACTAGTTTTGATGTCTAGACCTCCAAATTGACCCAAATGATTCCAAATTTTATATGAAGGTACATTAATGATAATATAACTTGAATATAATTATCATGTATGTTTTTTTACCTCCCAATTACATCTAAAAACTTTTTTAATGTTTTTTTCAAAGTAGGAGCCTTTACTAGCAAATTGGGGCTCCAATTCCCCCAGGGTAATTGCCGGAAATGGCTTCACAAATGATCCCAAATTCACTTGAATTTATTAAAAGAGGATGGTTATGTGTAAGGTAAATTTTAAAAGTCTCATATGCATCATGTTTCATTTTATACAGTTTGTTATGACTCTTTCCAAAACAACTCCCAAGTCACAATTTCGACCCTTGGGGAAAATGCACCAAATCTTCTCCCAATGCAATAAAAATGAGTAAAATGGATTCCAATGCTTAATTAATGAGCATGAGAATTGAAAGAAACATTAATTACAGTCCATACATCATACATTTATCATATATACATTCCTCCATTCGAAATAATAAGCATTACCATGGCATATATCAAAATAGAGTGGAAATGGTCATTGTTTGCTGATTAAAAGTCATTTTGACATACAAATATTGGGAATTTAGACTTGAAAATTTCTGAGAATGAATAATAGAGAATATTTAACGTATTCCAATCATAAATTTACAATTAAAGGATCTCCCAATTTGAAATCATCAGCATTACAATGGTTCACAACAAGATAGTGGGGAAATGACACTATTTCTTCATTGTTCAATATTTTTACAAGAATTATTTTGGGTATTTCGACCTGAGAGTATTATGAATGTGAAATAAATAGGGTATACATAATAAAATAATATAATGGGAATTATAATATTCCCCAAAGAGATCAATATCTCACCCAAAGTGCAATCCCTCCATTGGCATGAATATGGAGTGAAAACTGGAAATAGTTTAGAGAGAGTGATGCAATAGAAGAATCCACATGATTTCCTGAAGCTTACACCTGAAAATAAAACTCCATTAAATATCCATGAAATACATGAGTTACCTCTCCAAACACCAACTAGGACGGGAATCTTTCATCCTCGAAATTGGCTTAAGCAAGAAAACTAGTCATCCACTAGCTCTCACAATTCACAAATGAGCAAAAAATTCTTCTTATGGATGATCCCTGTATTTTATAAAACATATTGGTATTATAAGGTTACAAATACATCCATAAAACAAATCCAAGTCGAATTGGTATGGCTTCTCATGCTATGCCATGTGGCCTCTCTTCACCTTCCCTCTTCTCCCAAATTTGAGTAGGAGCCTCTTGGCCTTCTCCAGCTCCCAATTTCGACCTCCAAGATGCTCTATTCAGGCCTGACATGTAAGTATGTCAGTATGTCAGAATTTATATCTGAATTGGGTCATAACTATCATAGAATCTCCATCATTGGTGTCATAGCTGTCATAAATGTAAGGGGAATCTAGCCAAGTGTCCATGAAACTCCCATTTGGCTCTTCCTCTCCCATGTAAGTTACAATTCATCCAAAATTCAACCTATGAAGTATATTGACAAGTATATTAACCTCATAATCCATCCAAAAACATTAGGCTTCCCATATATTCAATTTACAAGAGGAGGATGCCATTTAACATACAAATTCTAGCTTGAGTGGGCCCCACAGTCTCCATGTGTCTCCATTCTCCATAGCCATTTAATTTTTCACTTGCATTAATTTAATTAATTACATTAAATAAATAATTATTCATTATAATGTATAAACACCATTTATTAGCTCCCTTATTAACTTCCCAATGTTTCCACCCAACCTAGGGAACTAGTAGGATTGATGGAATTTTCCTGCTATGAAATTATATGATTGGGGACATTACACTAGATAGGTGATACATGATGCTAGGGTCTGATCCTATGTCCTACAAAGAGTATTTACATGATCCAAGGTGGAAGGAAACCATGAATGATGAATATGGTTCTCTACAGAACAAAAAGACATGGTATATTGTTTCCTTACCTCTAAGGAGAAAGCTTGTCTAGTGCAAATGGATCTAAAAAACCAAATTAGTAGTAAATGGATCTACTACCAAGTATAAGGATTAGTTCGTTGTGAAGGGGTATTCACAAGTTCATGCATTGGACATCTCCCCTTGTTGCAATAATAGATTCCATAAGGCTAGTTTTGGCCATTGCATCTTCAAAGAAATGGGATGTACATCAAATGGATGTGAAGATTTCCTTCTTTCATGGTGACTTGGAATAAAATATCTACATGAGACACCCTGAGGGCTACACTAAATATTCCTTGGTTTGCAAACTAAGGAAATATCGGTATGGGCTCAAGAAAGCCCCAAGAACATGGTATACCAAGATGGATGCCTTCTTACTATCACATAAGTTCTAAAGGTGTAAGTATAATTGCAATGCCTACATGCAGCAGAATGGAGGTTTCTTAGTATTGATTGTATTGTATGTGGATGACTTTCCCATTACCAGTGGTTCAATTCCTATATTGAGGGAAATCAAGTTAGCCTTAAGAAATGAATTCTCCATGATAGATTTGGGGCTGCTAAGGAAGTTTATTGGCCTTTAAATGAATAAAAAATATTTGGGGATAATCATTATTCACTCCAAATACGTAGGTGATTTTCTCAAGATATTCCATATGAGTGATTGCAAAGAATCATCCTTCCCCTTCTTATCTAGCATCAGATTGAAAGTAGGTGGTTATACACCCCTGGTTGATAGTATTCTCTACATAAAAGTGATTGGTATCTCATTGTACCTTACTCATCCAGGACCAAACTTGTCATATGATGTGAGAGTTGTTGCTTGGTTCATGCAGAATCCACTTGAGCTACATTGGAAGGAATAAAAGTGCATCTTGCATTATCTTCAGGGTACTAGAGAGTTTGGGATTCACTATTCTACTGGTGCTCAACTATATCTGATTGGTTTTATTGATTCAGAGTCGGATGGAGACAATAATGATAGAAAATATACTTCAGGATTTGTATTCATGTTGGGATATGGACCAATTTGTTGGTCAACCAAGAAGAAAGAAAATATTTTTCTCTCTCTTAGGCTGAAGCAGAGTATCGAGGAGGTGTAAATGAAACTATTCAGGAAGTTTGGATACATGGTATTCAAACAGAGTTTGGAATTCACACTTCTCCTTCAAGAGTCATTTTATGTGACAATCAAAGTGCAATTAAATTTCTACTGATTCAGTACAAAAGAAGCGGGCCAAACACATAGAAGTACACATGCACTACATTTGGAAACTAGTGCATAATAAGACTATCATTCTGTATTACTTCCCTACAAAGGATCCAGTTGCATAAATATTCACAAAATTGTTTGTTGAAAAGAGACTTATTTATCTCAGGTCTCTTCTTGGTGTGAAGGTTTGATTTAGCTTTGTTCTTGGTTCACTCTTCATTTTGAGGGGGGGGGATTTCCCATGAGGTTTTCCCCATTTCCTTAATTTATTGAGAAGTTACGTTTTTGCATTAGAGTGTATGGGTGACATTTGGTCTTAGTTTCCAGGGCCTAGATTGTCCAAGTTTGGAGTAATGGGGGGGCGGGAGTGTTAGGATTATTGTAACCGTCCCTTGTCCACTATAGTCTAATTGTCAGTTTTTCTAGCCTAGAAATATGCTTCCACTTCATTAGTTCCATGGAGAAGTTATCTGGGGATCACCTACCACTTGATGCACCACTCTACATGAGTTTACAAGATCTAGAGACCAATCCCTAGATTTTAGGATCCCACATTGAGTCATGGGAGTCCCACCATCAGTTCACTGTAGTTTGTGTTGAGTTATGCTCTGATGGGCCACATTTAGTTCACCTCCAATTAGCCTAGAGAAAATTTTCATGATTTAAGGAGATTGGGCGCCTTTGATCACCTACCTTGATCAATTATCTAATTGTGAGGTATTTTAGCTATACGAAGTTACACTAGTAATCCTCTAGTGGTGATTTTCCACAATTAGTGATGTCCAGAGTCATTCCAAGTCGTGGGATTCGAATCACTCATAGAGGATTCAAATTTACTCAATTGTATCATGGATGTATTTTGTACACATTAATGATTATTCAATTATGGTTATGTTTACAAACTGTGTCCTCTTGTATGAATAATTTCATCATGATTGTTTGACAATTCTTGTAATGAAATTCTTTGTCATTCATTATTTATTTCACAGTGAGGTTCAATCCATCCTGGTGATCCTATAGTCATACTAATTTTACATGGCTATGGAAGCAAAAAATTTGAGGGGGATGTATGTATCCACTAGGAAGAGGTGGGGGATTGTGGGATTGAATCCCTTGTTTCCAATTGTCATATTGAGAACCCATATTGACTTCCCTTCCCGATATTCAATTATGTTGTAAGAAGGTAGCTATGAAATCAAATCATGAATTAATGGAAAATATACAAACTTAGAAATTCGTATGGTTGAGTATGGGATCAATTTTCTTGACCCATAAGTCAATTCACTGATGGAAATTAATTTTCCATCATCCCCATTCCATTATGGAACAACTAACCATCAATTCTCAACATGCTTTGCATTCCCAATAGTGAAAAAATGCAAAAATAAAAACCAGGAAAGAAGCCACATTTTAGAGTGCAAACAATGCCTAGAATTTGATGTGAGTAGTGAAATCTAGTGGGGAATCCATATAAAGAAAACTTGGGGTGAATTTGAGAGTGTTAAAGTCCCAAAAATCCATAGGAAGACCCATATTTCGATGCCCGAAAGTTGGAATTCGTGGCTAAAGGTCACATGGCCAAAAAATAGGAAAATCCAAAAGTGGATTGAAGTGGGAGAGAGATAAGAGGTCAAAATTGGTTGATAAACATAGTGAATGAAATAATATTTGTAGTTTTATAATTTTGGAGCTTTATATTCCCACCCTAAATATAATTGGAGGGAAGGGGTTCCTGAGGGATTGTGTAGTAGAGAAGGGGACCTACCTTGCATTAGTTGTGGTAGGTATTTTGGGTGCCAAGAGTGTATGAAGTGAAATTGATATTCCTATAGCTACGTCATTAATCTCACTGGCTTATCATTCTCCTTCCTTATCTACCTACATGCTTGATAATCTCAATTGTGTGCTGGATTAACATGAGTGTTTGTGCCTATGGCTGCAAGTGAGCCTATGTAGTTCCTCCTTAGTGGATACATAGACCAGATCAGGGGTCGGTTCTCAGCTAAAATAATATAGGTTAGATAGAGACCTATGGTTGTGTGGAACATTTCTCTTTCATAGCCAATTGATTGGACAATTTCAATTAAAATATAAGTGAATACTCTTGTTTTTAATTATGACAAATTTATGTATTATGAGTGACTATTTGTTTATGTTAGACTGATTGAGATAATTCGGTTTGAATTGTTAAATTTGAATTCCTGTGGATAACATAAAAGTGTCTTTATTTTTGTGCATGATTTTACTGTTATGTCTATGATGAACATGCTGGTATATGCATGATGTGTGTGCATTGATAGAGTTTAATTCCACTATGTCTGTTTATTATGCATATGCACATGCATTTAGTTGTTAATGAATTTGATAATTTAGCCATGAGGGGGAGAAATTTAGTGCCCTATATAACGTTTATGTTCCCTATGTTGGTCATATTGATGGGATGGGACATGACATGGCACCTCATATAACATTCATGTTCTCTTAGTTGGTCAGATTGATGGGAGGAGATGTTCTAGTGTTGTATTAGAGCTAATGGTTGAAACACTAGAACTATTTGGGACAAAACATACACTTACGAGGATACAATTAGAAATGCACAAGAAGTGATAATAAATGTGTGGTGAAATTGTGGGGGTTAAATTAATGACCGAAAATCAAAGTCTTAGAATTTTGCATAGGAGAACACTGTTGTATAGAGCTCACCAAGAGTTTTTCGGTGATACTCGTTTCACAAAATATAGACTTCAAACGTGAAAGATATTGGGAGGATAAGTTGGAAATGATATAGGAATATTTCTGACTTCCAATATCGGTATCAAAAAGTGGGAAGGTTAATTGATTATCACTACTTGGATAGTGCTAGGATGCTGACATAAAAGAGCCGACGCAGGGGTATAGTTGGTGGAAGTTGGCGATGAAGAGTGTGTAGTAGCGTAGTGGTGGGATTCCGAATATTGAAATATGATTCCATGAGTAGAAGTGATAAGGTTATGAAATTCTCTAGAGTTTTTATTCCAATATTGTAATGTCCCTTTTTGAAAACGTATTCCATTTTGGCCAATTTTTGAACCTTGGACTAGTAAAACCCAAATTGTCCCAAATGCTCCCAAATTATTTTGAATTATTTATGGAATGGATTGAGGTGTCTTATGAAATCCTACTACAACTATTATAAACTTAGAAACTTATTGGAGACATTCATGGCTTGACTTATCAAGAAGGAATGAAAGGGGAAAATACTAGGGAATTTGATGTTAAAACCCCCACTAGCCTCGGAATTTTTTGGATTCCCAAACAATGTTTGAAATTCCCTAATTTATAAAAAGAGACTTAGAGTGGATTAAGGACCTCATTGAAAACCAAAATGCATCACACATAAATATCAACAACTGGTTATTGTTCCCTTCAAATATATAGTGGTAAAACATAGACATTGCTTGGAAAATTGTATACATTGAACATGGAATTTGTTGCATAAAATCTAATAAAATTCCTAGACTTCTCAAAAAAGTGTAAAAACCTTGAGAAATAATTATATAAAACAAATGAAAATCTACTCCAAAAACACCATATGGGAGTAGAGGGGAAACTAGCTTGAATTAATGGTTTGCTTGGAATGATTACATGAAAGAAATAGGATTTAGAGATATGGATCAAATATGAAACAAAATACAATGCCACACATTGGATATCATAACAATGAAGTCACAAAATGATCCTCCACAAATTTCATAAAACTATGAGTGGTCTGTCAACACTAGAAAATGGGCATTGAGAGAAGATTGCGAGAAGAGATAGCAGAGAAAGATAGGAGAGAATGATGAACCAAACTGTAGAGGGACTCAAAACTAAAAATACACACCTTCATTAAGTTCTAATAAGAGGCCTAAATGGCCTCTCCTCCAACTAAATTTGACAAGGATCTCTCACGTACAAAATTGGTTCAATGGCAGGGAAGGTAAACACCCACTGTGCAAAGACAAGTTAAAACTCTCACAAATTTAAAAGATGAAAATGAAAATGACCAAAAGAATACCCAATTTGACTTTATCCTATTTTAATAACCTCCCTGTCCTCATTTCCCTCCAAGAAACTTGAATTTTCCTCTTCTTGGCTCATTAACTCGAATTAGTGTTAATCTTGGTTGTTACATTAACCCAAGTGACACTTGTCTTGATCTTGCTTGATCTCCTTCATGACTTTTGACTTAGAATCCTTCATGAAGATTCCTTGGGCTACACACACTTCATGTGCCCCCTTTGGGCCTATTTTTATCTCTTACATGCAATAAATTATGGTATTTATAAGAAAACATTTCGTAAGTGTCAAAAGTTTTCATAGGGTTATCATAGAATCTGTCATTGACTAAAAATAGCCCTGTGACTCTTCACCTTCCCCATGGGAGTTACTTATCCCTCCAAATCAGAATTTGAGAATGGTGCTATGTGTAAAGGAGAAATATTCCCTCATGTGAACCACACATATCCACTTATGCACCCCCAAGTCCAACTAGGATCCCATGCGACTTCATTTTTGGAGTAATTAATGATTTTCCATAATTTATTGGGCTATTTTCCACCATCAACTTAGAATTTTGAATTTCCATGAGAAACTATAGGCCATGGGGTTAAATATCAATATTTTAATTTTCCCACATAACAACTTAATTGTTTATTTGAAAATTATTTCAATGGGTTCGTTACAGATATCAACCTCAAAGAAGTCATGGAAGCTTTATTTTTAGCGGTGTTGACTACCGAAGCCCAATGCACAAATGTCATGGTGGGTCCAATGAAGGTGTTTTTCAAAGGATCAGTTTGTGGTCTTGAATTCTAAATCCCGATGTCAGAAACATTGGAGTTGGAAAGTCGAGGTTATTTTCTTAAATTTTTATATGTAGTGTCAACTTTCGACTCTCGATATACAGAAGATAGCAGTCATGTTCAAGAATTTCTAGGTGTTTTGTTGATATTTGTTTCATGGTTTCGAATTCCTGCTCCTGATGTATGGAAGATAGCAATCAAATTTGGGAAGTTAGGACTGGCTCATTTTAGATTGGTTTTCCATCCCGATTTTGATTTATAATTGGGAAGGTCATAAATATTTGGAAAATCCAGGATTGACAGAGTTAGGGTCAGGACATTGGGATAAAAAAAAAGTATAGAGCACGAAAATTGTTTTGTCCATAACAAGAGAAATTTGTCTTCGAATTAGATGATACATGCGGTGTTTGGAAACCATTAATGAAGTTCATATAAGAGATAGAGAGAGGCTGGAGCGCATTTGCTCCAATATGGAGGGAATTTCAAATTGGAGACTTTCAAAGATTGATGTCCATAGGCTTGATGGGAGCACGATTTAGGATGAAATTGCCATGGTACGATTATGGATAGGAATGAAACTAAATATAGAATATTGGAGCCAAATTCCCAAGGATGTGAATTTGGGGAATGAAAGAAGGTAAAAATGCACTACTCCAGAGCAATTTTGGGGGATTTTGAAAAGGTTGTAGGAGGTAAAAGTGACCCTAGATGTCGAAACCAAGAAAAGTTTTGAACTTGAAATTTTACATGGTCATAAAAACACACAAATTCCATTACATTATTCTTTTCCAAAACACCTGGTTTGGGAAATAGCTAGTTTTGGTAAAAATTGTAGGTCTGAGAAAAAGTGCAAAAGTTAAATGTAGTTAAACCCAAAATTTTATAAAGGTTGAATAGTGCATCAGATTAGAGATATGAAAGTTCACGAGTGATCCTTGTTATATGTACTAAATTTTCTTGATATATTTTTGTTTTTAATTTATTTCAAGATTTTATTCAGCAAGTGGCTGAAGTTGGCCTCTGAAGCTAAATTGCACCTATGGAAAAGTGCAGAATTGGGAAAATCAACATTTTGGGAGAATATAAATTCCATATATGAGATCAAAATGAAGATTGATGATAGGAATTGGAAACATTATTCATAGGGGTGTAATGTTACGGTAGTAAGAATTTGATTGAGGAATTCCGATGTCACAATGATCAAAATAGAAAAGTGCCTATCACCTTGATTTGACAATTTTTTTCTTTTTTCAATAAAGGGAGTTTCCATAAATGTATAAATGGAACAAAGGAGAAGAGGACCTAAGAACCCTGTAAATAATTCCATGAGACTAATTCTATTAAAGATAATTTTTTATGTGTCATTTCATATATACTAAAATGTCTAATAAATATTTCTATGCTACTATCCTTCAAAGCCTCAATTATATTCAATTGATATCTCATCTTGGATCTAATCCAAGAAATGATGGTCAAGAAAGAAGAAGTGCAGAGAGTTTATCTAGAAGTCCCATAATGAAGAGGACTCCAAGTCCAAGAAATGGTTCTTCAGGAAGGGAACGCAAGGTATATTTTTCAAGATCTTATTCTAGTAGGTCATGTGATTCTTGAGGCTTTGTAAGTATCCCAAAGTTTACTTTTGACCGAGTTGAAAGGAGGAGGAGTTTTAAAGGGATTCCCTAAGGAGAATTTAGAAAGGCAAGGCCTCCCACATTTGATGGAGAATGTAATATAGGTAAAGAACCGGAAGCATGGCTTCTTGGAATGAAGAAATATTTTAGGATTCATGATTTTTCAGGAAATAAAAAGGGAAAAATTTCTATTTACACTCTAAATGGTCAAGCTTCAATTTGGTGGGAGAACCTCATGGAAGTAAAAGGAGTTAAAGAAATAAGGATTAGCTAGGATTGATTTAAAAAGTATTTCAAGGAAAAGTACATACCTGATAGGCATTATCATAATAAGAGGAAGAAGCTCAATGAACTAAATTTGGGACAAAAATATATGGAATAACATGTCCATAAATGTTTAGAATTGTTGAGGTATGTAGGTTACATAAAGGATGAAAGGATAAAAATTCAAAGCTTCCTTGGAAGTATGCCCCAAAATTGCAGAGATAGTATTGAGTTTGTTAATCCCCCAACTCTTGATGAAGCCATTTGAATGACATTGCATTACTATGAGAAGAGAAACTTGAAGAATATGAATCTCATATAGTGTGGAAAGCAAATACAAAAGGAAGGTTTGACCAACGGAGAAAGGATTGAAGCCTCCATTTAGAAATCAACTAAGAAATTTTCAACAAGGCACCAAGCACGAAGTGGAATTAATCTAGCAGTAGAAGCAGAGAAAGGACCAAAAGGACCACTTTAGTTTTGGGGATGAGGAGACAACCATATGTTTAACTATTTTCCACATCGAAAAGAGAACCCCAATGCTTGCATAAATTAGAAGAAATAATTACAATGGTGGATATGGCAAGAGAAACTCCCCAAATTTATGAAGCATTGGATAACCATAAAGGACACCACCAATCAATAGTAGTGGAAGTTGAAGGTAATATTGCTAAGTAATCTATTTCTATTTTGATTGATCTAGCATCTACTCATAGTTATGTTTCTCCAAAAATGGTTGAAAGTTGTTCTCTTGAAAAGATTAAGCATAGCAAGTTGTGGTTAGTTCAATTAGCCATTGGAACAAAAAAAACTAAGTGAAGTAGTGATTATATTCCCGATAGAGTTGAATGGATTTCTCACATAAGTAAATTTAAATGACCTACCATTAGGATTCTATGAATCCATTATAGGAACAGATTGGTTGGAAATTCATAGAGCCAAGGCATATTGTTATGAAAAATTTCTTGAATGCATTCATTAAGAGGGAAGGCTAAGATTGGTAATAGGAATTCCAAAACAAGTTTCAGTAAGACATATTTTAACCTTACAATTAAGAAAATTTTACACAAAAGGTTTTCAAGTATATGCATCCTGTATATCAGAATCCTTAGAGAGAAAACACCCAAACATAGAATATTATCAGTTTTTATAAGAGATCAAAGATGCATTTCCATATGAAGTGCCAGGACTCACACCAAAATGGGACATTTATTTTTCAATTGATCTTGTTCTAGGAGAAGTGTCGGTTTTTAAATATCCTTATAGATTGAGCACAAAAAATTTGGTAGAATTAAATATGCAACTACAGGAAGTAATGGACAAGAAGTATATAAGATCAAGCGTATCTTCATGGGGAGCACCGATGTTATTTGTCAAAAATAAATATGGGAATTTAAGTCTATATATTGATTACACACAATTAAATAACATGACAGTCTAGAATAAGTACCCATTTCCTAGAATTGATGATTTGTTTGATCAAATGAAGGAAGCCAAAGTGTTTTCAAAAATTGACTTGAGATACGGTTAGAATCAAGTGATAATACAATAATAAGACATTCACAAGACCTCTTTCTATACAAGATATGGGCATTATGAGTTCACGTTGGTGTTGTTTGGTATTACCAATGCACCCGCCACATTCATGTGCCTCATGAATAGTGTTTTTAGCAAGTTTTTGGATAAGTTTGTGGTGGTGTTCTTGGATGAAATTATTGTTTATTAAAGGAATGAAAAAGAGCATGAGGAACTTTTAAGAATGGTATTGCAAGTTCTTAGAAAGAACCAATTGTATGCATAGCTAAGAAAGTGTGAATTTGATCAAAGAAGGGTACAATATTTGGGTCACGTTATTTCAAAAGAATGAATCTCAATGGATCTGAAAAATATTGAATCCATAATGGATTAGCATACTCCAAAGAATATTACATATGTTATATATTTTATGGGTCTTACAAGATACTATATAAGTTTCATTGAAGGATTCTCCAATATTGCTCACCCAACTACATCATTCCAATGAAAAAATGTAAAGAAATATTTCAACAGCTGAAGAATTTACTTAGTAGTGCTCCTGTTTTGAATATTGTGGATCCAAAGAAGAATTTTGTAGTGTGTATATATGCTTGCATTGAAGGATTAGGTGGAGTTCTTATGCAAAAAGGATTTGTGATTTTCAATGAGCAATAAAATTAAAAGAACATGAAAAGAATTATGAAACTCACACTAGTACAAAATGAGGAATTAGCTACTAGGTGACTAAAAATTCTAGTCACCACAGGTTTTTCAAGTGATTTACTACTAAATATGAGCAATTTTGATTGACCCAACTATAAATGACTAAAATTAACAACTAATTTAGTCACCAGTTAACAAATATGACTAGATAATAAGTGATAGAGTTAAAAATGACTAACATAAACGACTAATTTAGTCACGTCATAAAAATGACTAGTTAGAAGAATATGAATGAGTCATTTATGTTAGTCATTTTTAATTGTGTCATGGAAAATTGCAAATTTAACAATGAAGTGTAAATTTTGTAAATTTTCTACCTTCTATTAGTAATATTGGTGCCATGCACCTCGATCTTCAGAGATCCAACACCATGTGTCACTTGGCAACATTTTATTCTTTAAAGACATCTAATACAGAGGCAAATTTGAGTTTCAAAGATTTGTCATTTCTCGCACTGTGCATTTTCATGTCTTGTTTTTTATACCATCACATTTAGCTCATCACCCTGGTGATTTCCACATCTCATTTGACAAAAACCATCAGTGTTTGACCCTTTCGACATTCGATTGAAGTTTCGACAAGCAAGAGTATTTTAAGTCTTATTAATTAAATTCACCAAGTTTGCATCCTCCATTAATTCATTGGTTTTACTTGTTTGCTAGTCTTCTCATCACGACTATGTTCAAAAGGTCAAAATTTCTGCAAGTACCTGTTTGCATAAAATATCAATGATCTTTTTTTATTAAAATAAAAAAATAAACCTAGTTCTCCCTTACCATGTCTACAACAACAATACATGGATAAATCTTGTTTCAGATTGTGCAATCTCTCTGCTCAGTTCCTAAGTCTACCTTTCTCTCTCTATAGATGAAACTAAAATTACTCTGCTGCACAGAATTTTAAGGCATTGGTGTTGTTGTTGTCATGATTGTGCCTAGTTCATTCTGCATAAATGACAATTAATGTTCACATTGGCCTAGCAGGTTCAAGCATTCAGATTGGAGGCCTATTAAATTTCCATCCGTCTGATACCTTGTCTCAGTGTAAATGGTTTTCTTGTCACCGCTGATCTGTTCGTTTTCCTGCACCATCACCCCATCCAATGAGTTAATTTATAGTATTATAATATATATATAATATACAATATGCTAATATTTAAATATTATGTCAATTTGCTATGTAATATTTATAGTAACATGTTAAACATAAATAAAAAATAAAAATAAAAACAACTAAATAAATGAAAATAATATTTTCATGACAAGGTTTCACATTTTAAAATATTTTTAATTGACTTAAAATATAAAATAAAATAAAATAAATAAAAAAGTGTTCCATTATAAAAGAGAAAAGATAAAATAAACAAAAAGAACAAAAGATAAAATAAAGAAAGAGGGAAAAATTCTTCACAAAATCCACCTGAATTAAGAGCTTTGATCAGATATCTGAGTGGTCTGGTGGATGGTGATAAATGCAGCATATGGAAGGGTTGGATGTAATAATGCACCTTATAGAAGGGTTGGATGCACGGAAGAAGAGTTGGAACTCTTTAACGAAATGGGGCTGATAGGAATCAAACCGGATCGCTTTGTTTTTATTACTGAATGCTTTTGTGCTTGTGAGTGAGGGTTTTTGGTGGATGAAGATAGTTTCTCTAATTTAGAATGTGAGAAGAGACAAGTGCAAGTATCCCAAGAAATTGAAAAGATTCATAAGCATATGAAATACTATTTTTCCTTGTTGGGTCAGGGAAATAAAAGAAGATCAAAGAAAACCGCACAAGATTCGTGCAATCAGACCATATGATTAGTTTGAACTTGTAGTCTTTTGAGGGTTAAAGCACCCATATTCCAGCTCAATTCTTTTATTCTGTGTTTTTTTGTAAGGATAAATGTCCCAAGCAGATATCTCTTGGTGAGTATATGCTTTCTTCCTTAGAGATTCTCTACTGGTGGAATTTTTGCATAAGTGTTGTAGTGTAAGAGGGCGGTTTTGTATGTTGGTATGATCTTGGGGATTCATGATCTGATAAGCCAATTGGAGATTTAATGGGAGGGTATTCAATGGATTCCTGACTGAAATGGGGTTTTGCTATGTGGGTGTTTTTTGGGATTCAGGACCTGATAGTGGGGTTTTTGTATGTCAATGTGGGTGATCCCAAATACAAAGAACAAAACTGTGGGTGCTAATAATTGTGAATGGAGCCGTTTGATCCGGGACAATTTTGACTTTCTGGTTAACCTATAAAATTTATAATTTCTGTTGTTCGTTGGGCAATTTTAAGGGCATAAATGAAATCAAGTTACACTAAAACCCAACACTCACTATAAGATCTAGCAGTGTTTGTAAGCATTTTGAAATTCTGTGAAGATTCATAGCCAGAAAAATCAGTCAAAGAAAGGAGAAAATCATCCGCACTCGATTGAGAATTGGTTGTACCTAAACTTAATGCAACCAATGCCATGAAAAGATGTTGAAGATGCCTAATTTCAAATCCAACCCACACGGTGAGATTCTATATTTACCACAACTTTCCTGCAAAAGATCGATGCAGAACATCAACAGAAACACTTAGGAGGCTTTGAGCATTTGGAATGGAGTGCAAGTTGGAGAGAAAGAGTGCAATTTGGAGAGCAAGGTCTGTATCAATCCTTGAGAACACAAAACAAATCTCAAATAGCGATAATCATATTGTATTGTTTCTGAGATTAAAATTGTTTCATAATTAGGAACTATAGTGGAAGTTTTTATGGAAGTTTGTATCTATTATTCAGTTCTTACAATATCAATATTTTTCGTGCATTTGTTGAAGGTGCTAGTGTTTCTTTCAATTTTAATCTTTGTGGTGTTAGTAAACCTATGATTAACAGATACTTTGGACTAGGTTTTGAAGTTTTCAATAACCTTAGCATCTACCTTTGATGCCTATATTTATCACCTAGATGCAAGGGCCAACTGGTTGAGGATACACCCGTTGAATCTAGTAAGCTAAGGGTTTTCTTCAAATTGATTTCTGGTGAGTAGCATCAAACTTAGGTGCTCCCCTGGGCCAGTGTTTTTAATCTTACCCAAAACTGGTTCAATAGCATCTTGTCTTGTTCGAACCCTTCCCCTGATAAAAGCATTAAGTTTTGTACTTTTTGATGAAGGTGATCTAGGTTCAGAGCATACCAAGGCTCATTAACCTGAATGTTTCTATATTTTAATTATGAATCACCCAGTTTGTTATCATCACACCTAGTAAAATCTAATGTTGCTGTTCATTTGTCATAAAATAATTCGTCTTAAAAAGGCCAGCATCCGCATTAGCACTTGGACTATCATAATAAGGCCTCCCAATAAAATATCCAGCAGCCTAACCAAGAGAATATCCAGTTTCCTTAGTTGGCAAGGCATGATTCAGAGTAGCAGCACTAAAAAGTTCATAAAAGGTACAAGAATGAGGGGCATTCCCATCATT
Organism: Pseudotsuga menziesii; assembly: GCA_001517045.1. Classification (NCBI taxonomy): domain Eukaryota; kingdom Viridiplantae; phylum Streptophyta; class Pinopsida; order Pinales; family Pinaceae; genus Pseudotsuga; species Pseudotsuga menziesii. Next base: position 33,753 of record LPNX010889957.1, on the reverse strand, counting down.
CTGACCAGCACTGACACCTACCATACTTCCTTTATTTAGATTATGGGAATAGAGATAATTCCAATTACTTTAGTGTAACGAGCCAATCAATAGGGTATTTATATTATCCAGTATGGTAGTTTCTGATCCCACTCTCCTTAGATGCTTATAAGTGATGTAAAAAGTGTAGTTAGTGGGTCAATATCGTATGGAAATCCCGTGCTATTCATCTAGTTGTTTAATAAATTGACTTGGTCCAAATGCTTCAATTTAAATACAACAGTGATTGGGCCAAATCCTTATGGGATGGTGCAATCTATGGCTATAAATATGGATAATAAAGGGCTAAATAAAGGTGCAGACCTCTTTCCCGACAAAGGAGGGGAAGGGCTAAACCACCTGAATAAACAACATAACCAAAAGAATAGACTAAAGCAACTACTAGATCGACTGCTCAATCCGGTGGTGTTGCGCTTGGAATTGGCTCTACCTATGCTATTGGTGCTGCTTTCACTTGGTAAACTGCCTCTCCCACGGCTATTGGTGGTTCTAGGTCTTTATTGAGAAACTATGAAAGCTCTGATTGATCAGGTTAAATCTGAGTGTACTCATTTGTTGGTATTGCTGGCCTAACTAAATGGCTAATAATGCTATCGGGTTAAATATGAATGCAATTGCTATAATATTATGGAAGACTTTTTCTCAAAAAATAGGGGGGATATTATGTAACCACACTCATCTCACTAGTGCATTTCTGGTCTAGAGCTTTCTGGTTCTGGAAACTCCCAAGTTTCAGGGGGTGGCTCGTTCATAGCACATGCCCCTGGCTCCTGTCGTATTTCTGGCTAGCATAATCCAATGAAAGGTTTGGGGCATGTACTTCACTTCCCTTGTTCTGTAGATCCAATTTCAAATTTGCTCCTTCAACCATGTGTTTGTTTACTTTGCGGGGCATTATGTAATTGTTTAGGGAGTGAAATATGAGGGTTTTACCTTCTAAATGAGTATATCTCTTCATGTCATTTTTTACATTGCTGGAACAACGACAACTGGATCTGCCACTATTGGACCAACCGAATCCACTGCTTATTCAACAACAGAGAGACTACTTAACCTCTTGCTACTGATGGTGGTACTGGATATTGTACCTAGGTGGTAGGGTGGCTTCCACTACCAAATCATTCCATGCAATTACTTTTTAGTTCCTGATTTGTACCCAATGGAAATTTGGAATATTATCAATGCCAATGGCTGGAAAATTGGAATATTATTAGTTGGGTGAAAAATTTGGACTTCATATTCTAGGAGGAACTATTTATAGATCTTAAGACTAATAAAATTAACCACATAATGGATGCCCAATTAATACGGTAGCTCCATAATATAGGAATTTCCATTGATCTTCTGCAATTATTACACATGGATAGAGGTTAGATTTTGGTTTCTTCATTGAATTTGAAACTTCAATTAGCAGGAAACATGTAATGTAGAAGGGATAGTGACTGCAGCAATGGTTGGTAAGAGAGTTATGGTAGATGAATGCGATGGAATTGGGGTGAGTTCCTTATCTTTAAATGCATTCACATGGAATTGATTTCCTTTCATGTATGATTAACTCTTTTTTTTAGCTATTTATTTTATTGCTTGATTGTCTCAGTTGATCACCTACCTAAGGTTAGTATAACATCCCTGGTTTTAGAAACAAAATCCAACGAGTGGCTATCTTTTATGCTTATCTTTCCCATTTGACATGCTTGTTGTGCCTCTCTTGAAGTATTATGAAAGATGAACACGTCCAAAGCTAACATGCTTTCTCATGAAGTATCCATGATGGGTTACCTATTCTTGCTCCCTTAATCTGGAAGTGTCAAGTGTCTCAACAATATTTTCTCAATCAGAACTTGCATTATTGTTCTTAGTATTATAATTTCTAATTTTACATCATCGCTTACAACATTCATAGCTTTAATTTAGTGAAACATTCAGTCAATTTGCATTCCATTAATAGCTAAGAATCAAGCTAGAAAGGTTAGTGGAAGATCCATGAGCAATTAGCCATAAGCGTGTTGGAATTTGCATTGACAGAAACTTGAATCAACATATGCCCAGCTTTCAAACTTGATTTAGGGTTCAAAAATTGTTGAGAGAAACAATCCCCTCACCGCAGTTCCTCTGACTGTAGAATCTATGACCATGGGATAAGATGAATATTCAAAAAAATAAGATTATAATCATAAACTCAAAACGCTCAGAATATCAAGACATCTCTTTCGAGGACACACCTGAGAAAGATTCCAAAAATATATATATCTTTGGATCAGATTCCCAATAAGTCACAATTGGAGCTACATTATAGAAAAAGCCATTAGCAAGGGATGGAAAACATACTTTGGGCTATAAGACAAATGTAGAATGCAGAATTTTGGATATGGGAAAAAAAAGAAGATACTCTTTTGCATCCTAGTTGCACCTATCCCATTATATGGATGCACACAGTGGGCACAATATCAAAGAAGTGTGAAATTGCTTTGCATTTTAAACATCTTGAAGATAAAATCTAGGATGTTTATTCTATAGTAGTCATTAAGTTGATGTGACACCAATTGAGATCAAGTCATTAGGAATGAGGTGTTAAAAAGAACGGGTATGAGTAATTGCATTCTGGAAGTGTATAACTTGATAGGTTAAAGTAAGGATGGACTAAAGATGGTACAAATGAAATAACCATATGGGTAATTTTCTAACTTCCCTCTGGATTTAACATCTCTAAAAAGTTAAAAACTAAAATGATACCTGAAGGAAAAATACATTGAGACCTAATGGATTCCTAAAATTATGCTCTTGAAAAGTGAGGTAAACGACTATGCAAATCAACCCAAATCTCATTAAACCAACACACCCTTACAAAAGTATTTATTGAAAAATTTAAATGAACATCAGTAACATCACAACTAGTTTACATAAACTACGCGATGAGACAGGGAAGATGAACAACTCCAAAACACCTGAAAATAATATGTAAGGTGTGTAATATTACATAATAATATTGTGGAGAATGAGTATCAATACTCTTGCAATAGAAAATCATACGTACAAGTATGAGATACCGGACCTAGTTGCTCCAACAACTTACTGAAATTTTCAAGAATAAATAAACTCACTCTTTTTTAGTCCATGATGGTTAGAACAGACCACCTTGATCTTATTAGGAATTAAGATGGGGATGGAAAAAAAAGAGTCCGAGTGTTCTCTGTTTAGGAACTAGTCTACATAAAATACTCAAATATGAAGTGAGACTTTTGCACTGCTGTCTCACATTTGTTTTTAGCAGTTCTTTTATTGAGATCTTTTAGGCATCACACTCAAAATGAAATCTCACTCACTTAATTGTATATTTTATAACTTCCTAGGAGATGCTATGGGCATTCCTTATTGCTATTGTCAAAGGCTGTACTTTCCAGTCCCATTGACCTATTTTAGTCATTTATGGGAATGAATAAAATTTTATTTTCATTTCATCTGGCTAAACTAATACAGTTGTGTTTTTCATCTGTTATCTCAGAAGTTGAAATGATCACATTTAGAATTTTAACAAAGTTCTTGAAGAGGAGGGCGACAGTGCCACAAACATGCTTTTCTTAAACAATCAGTTTCTAATTAGTTTGTCCAGACTCTTAAACCAGAAAGGTAGACATTCATGCTACATATTCTTTGGACCTGACATCTTAGATTATAATAAGATGGCATCAAGCTATAAGGGGTCTCTAGAACACTGAATACCACTTGTACAAGAAGTAAGAGTATACACTGCCAATGTTTTAGAATTCATCAATATGTCATGGTCTTATGTGTCTGTTCAAATAAAGTCTATAAGGGCTACTGTTCCTATGTCAATAACTTAATACTAGGTATCCAACACTATTGGGTATCTTCAAATACCATACTTTTCAAAACAAAATTACACCACAAAACAAAATTACATGTCAAGAATTTAACAAGAATATTCCCAAACTGTTATAATCAGAGACCATAGATGGTATTTATTTCCAAAGACATACCATAGAAATAAATGAGTGTGGTTCTACTTTTAACCATTTGTAACAACATAATATAATTAGGTAACTGAATCAGATTTTAACATTATTAACAGACCTGTGAAGTAGCACCATCGTACTGTCCTCTTGGATGACAAATAAACCTCCCTTTCTGGCACCCCTATGCTTTAGATATTTCATATTTGATAGTGTAGAAGTAAATGATAGGAACTGGGTATGACGGCGGTGAAAGACTTCAACTAAACCACCCATAAATCCTCACATATCATAGTTTACAAGAAGATTGACTGTAGATAGCACATGATGTTTAAGAAATATTTCAACATTATATGCAATATTTCAACATTAAGCAATATGGCCTGATCAATATAGGCTACTCACTAGAGGACATTATTCAATAAGAACTTTATGTAAGAACTTGGTGTTGATATTTACAATGCTTATTTAGATGATGAATGAGGCTAACTCCCTCCTCCCATAGAGGTAGCTGCACCTTATTCTTAGGCTATGTTTCTTTGCTAGCTCTTCTTCACTTTCTATGGTCTACCTTTTTGTTATAAACCACTTGTATGTTTAATGTCCTTTCATGCTGCTTTTTTGTACTTTACTTTCCTTTTAGAGGATTCTTCTTGCACCACCTTTTTTACTTGGCTATAAATACTGGTTGTATTTTCAAGTACCTTTGAACTACTTTTGTCTTTAGAGGACATACTATAAATTTCAATTCCTAATCCTTGTGCATTGCTTGGAAAAGTTTTGGAGTGTTATTTTTGGTAGAAGAAATTAAAATATCAAGATAGGGGATTTGACACTAGCATAATCAATGCCAACATTTCCTTTAAATCATAAACTTGAAAACATGAGCTGCATAAGAAGTGAAAGGAGGATCGAATGGTAACTAAATGGCAATATCAAGAAAATAAATACGTTCTTAGTAATCAATTGCATTGTCTAGAAAAATTCCTAGAAGAATCACAGATACTAAAAGGGCTTAAAAATATATTGTGGACAAATAGAATGCCTTTACTTTAGTTTATGTTGTATCTAGCTTATTCTTTGGAAAGAAAATAGTATTGTGCCTACCTGATGCCTTTATGTGAATCCAGGGAATTGTGCTGGATGAAGCCAAGTCACTTCCTTTTCCTCTTCCTCTGACTGCTATAGCACATCAACACTTTATTCATGGTATTTCCATAGATAATTCCTTATTGATGCATTGAAATTACACCAATGCTAAATTATAGAAAGAAATATTTCTTTAATTTTTAAAACAACTCTTAGAAGTTAATAGTTTGCTCTGTGCAAACTGTTGTTTTTCTGAAATATTGGTAGGCTCTGCTTGTGGATACGGTGAGGAAGCTGATGATGCAGTTGTCAAGGTAATTCTTGTAAAATAATCTTACATTGTTGATTCACACTCACAAGGAATGCCTACTATAAACATTGTCTTGTGGTTCAAATCATCCACTTTTACTTGAAAGTTTTTAAAGATGCTTGAAGCAACCATTCTTGATATGCCTAATTAATCATTGATATGTGTGTATTATTTTGTTACCTTGAATTTTTGTAGATTTGGCAAAGGACAACAGGTGTCAATGTTGCGTTGCAAGATGAAGGTTATTCTCTCGAACAGATTGCACAAGAAATTATTTCCATTTCCAATATAGTGGAGCATATTGGTTTCATTGGACTTGGAGTGATGGGATTTGGCATGGAAACAAAACTTATCAAATGAAATTATCTTGTTTGTGGTTTTGTTGTATGTATGGCATATAGTAGAACTTGTGATTGAGGCCTTAAGGAAGTACTTATTTATTATATTCAACATTTGGAATTTGTATATTTGTTTCCTTTGGCTAATGGGTGCTTAAGCCATGGATACATTATATGGATACGAAGTGCACTTTTTATTTGCAGGTATATGAACCAACTTTAGCTCGGTTTGTTAAAGAGGGTGGCTTGATAGGAAGGATTCCAGCAGAAGTTGCAAAAGGTATCTTATATTGCGATAAAGAACCAATACCTGTGGTTGATAGTGCCTTAGATCTTTTTTCAATGATGTTCTAATAATATATGTGATTATTTGATGCAACCTTCATACCAAAGTTTACAGTGGTCACTCTCACACAGAAGAGATATAGAAATATATTTTTTATTAAATGTTTGTGATACCTTATTGGCTTATGGGATATATTGTTACATCTTCATGGTGCTCACATTAACAAAAGTGAAGGGGATCAAGATTGCAGGAAGGAAGAAAATTACTTGTTAATATATACATGGGGTGAGTGGATAGATATAGTCCAGTTCCCATCCTAGAACTACTCATCATGGTGGTCACTCTAGTGTGTGCCGAGTTCAAGATCTTTACCCTGTAGATCATCATTCGTGTTGCTCTATTTGCTTGGCATTCCAATTGACAATCTTGGATTACTGCTTCTTATGTAGCCTTATCTAGAGCTAAGCCCTGTTGTTGCACAACCTAGTAGCCAAATGATCGCAAGGAAAAATAGTTGCTAATTTGACAAAGCAATGGGATGTCCCTCCCAACGTGTCACTATTAGAAGGAAACACAGGAATTTCCTTAATACTAACCAATAGTTGCTATCTTTCACAAGTACTAGTCCTCTAAATAGATGATGTTCAATGCAACTTTAGGAAAGTGGGTGTGTGACTACCAAGAACATTCAAATATTCATGATAGATGCAAATGTAAAAGCTTAAGCATGTGTATGAGATTATGAACAAGGATTACCCCACAGAATTTGCCTTAGGAAAAAAGGAGTGTCATGAAAATTTGACTTTAGAACACTGTGCAAAGAAGTCCACCATTCTACAATAATAACTGTATATGGAACTGGTGACCAATCGAGTGGAATATACATTGATAAATTCCAAATGGGTATGTGTTTAGAATGCATGGATCCCATGTACAACAAAAGATGGTTGAACATGCCCCTCGATGATGGTCCTGGCTACACATAAAAATTGACTAACATCTACTCAATATCTCTGATGGAGGCATGATAGTGTCTCTATATGTCTGAAAATTTTTCATTCTGTACTGCTGCTAAGGAGTGTCCCAGGTGGACCAGTAGTAGTGTACATTTGCATAATCAATGTACGTAATAGACATAATGCATTTAATTGTTTAAGTGTGAGTAATTTTATAGCATAGTCATGAATTCATTATGATATACCCCATAAGTATTTTCAAACAAGTTCGATGGATTAATGATATAAGAGCATACTAGTACCATGCAAATATATCAAATTATTTACCAAAGGACTTGATCTTCTTTGGGGTGGAGATGGATAACTTGCAAGAGGTTTAGCAAGTGAATTTACTTTTGTTGAAACTATAACTCAGGGTAAGGGAATCAAGGCTTCCTTTGTGGTTTCACCAATGGTATAGATAACCAAAGCATGTGTTGAGCAAAAGGGGCGTGTTATGGGGTGCCTTTCCCTTGATCCCAACAGTATTAGTTCACTTTATTTAACTTTTTTCTTGAGCATAGGATTAACATATTGGGAGATATTGGCCCAAGGATTACACCTTTTATATACCAGTGATGACACAGCTTTAGCTCTGCTTCCAGTGAGCACCCATAGCCCTGACAGAGTTGCCACAATAATGCATATAATTGCAAATATCCATAGCACATGTTTCCAATGAGCGTCCATAGCCTCTGCAGGTAGGACCTATTCTTCCAAATGTAAACCATTATATAACAATAGCATAGGGAATTTTGGATCTAAAGAGAAAACATTTCTCAATTGTTGCTCTTCCTGACTATTGACAACCGACCTCGTTGAGCATACCCCAAAGATTTATGTATTGAGGATTCACTGCAACACAACAAATCTTAGATATAGTTATGAGAGAAGCAAAGCATAGATAGTTATAGATTCACAAAGTGGGAGATCAAGAGTCAATCAATCAACTTCAATCCAATTGGATGCAGGCACAAGATGAAGTGGTATGGATAAAATGATAAAAATTAAGGTGGAACCAAAGAAGGGGGAAATAGTTCTTAGAAATACCAAAGTAAGAGTAGTCATCTTGGTGCATGGTATGTCATCAAACCAAAAACCCTTCAACCTTGTCGACTTATGCAAGGTACCACTAGCTATACACATCAAAACAATCAAATACAATATATCATGCTATAATAGTAGACATTTTAGTACGACATTAAGTAATAAATCATCATCATCATAATCATTTGACATGGAATAGTAGTAGAACAAGGCAAAAATATAACATCATCTCATGGTCATCAAATAACCCTTATCATATAGGAGACCCACAAGCAGAAATATGGGCCACAACAGTCTGGAATACATCAGCAAAATGCTATATAGTATGTGGCATAACAGGTCCACGTGCACTATTTTTTATCTTGTGATGAAAGTTGACTAATTTGTGCCAATCTTTAGGTTACTGTCTAGGTATAGGAAGTGGGGATGGATGTGACACATCTGTGCTAGTTGCTAGATGTGCTCTGTGATAATTTAGGTCTTGCTTCATCATATTGGTCATCCTCCGTCTCTTCCTGCTAGAGATCACATGTTCCTGCTCTTATAATATGTTTACCTCTTTTTGGTACATTTTAATTGTAAGTTCTATATTATGTAAATCCAGAAGGAATTTCATGGAGCAGAAAATTATGCTGAAATTATTGTCTTAATGTTTCTAAAAATTTGCATATCTCTTACATAGAATCATAGACTATTTGCTGGACGATTTGTGATTCCCCCATTTTCAATATGTAATCACCCATGTATTGCATACTCTTTTTGTGGAAAAAAATCATAAATTTTATTAATATAACAAAATTACATTCAGAAAATGCTTGTTAATTACTCCCAAAACAATCTGGCACATACTTGATAAACAAATACTACTCTGCATCTGGAACAATCTGGCACAAATACATACTTGATAAACAAATACTAACAATCTAGCACATACTTGTTAATTACTCCCAAAACAATCTGGCACATTCAGAAAATTCTTGTTAATTTTTTTTTTTTTGATTCTCCCATTGTGAAAGTTCCAATGCTTCCAATAAGCAATGGCAAGCACATTAGGAAATCGTTCCAGATGAATGATTTGATTACCTTACTAAAACAGACTTACATATATTCAAAAGAGTAGTTTGAAGCAATTAATTAAAGAACCATTCTAACATTAAGGACTAAAGTCAACATTACACTTAGTGGGTTTGTCTCCTACATCACCACATGTGCATAACATACAACAAATATGTTTTTCACAAGTTACCTAAGGTTGTGGCAGTTAATGCCAACAGTTCGTTTCACTTAATCATTTGCATTGCATGTTTCTTATTAAATACTCATCTGAAAGTTTGTTTAATGATTTCTCTGATGGCACAGTTTTAATTTATGTGTCTCTCATATTATTTCTGAACAGGTATAATTGAGCTTCTTATTATTTGGAGCATTTTAATTGAAAAATGTGTTTGTTTAGTGTTAATATTTTCTAGCTTCTCAGTTGATCTTCATTGTGGTCCTTTGCAGGACCAATTTGACAGTACAGATCTTTCAGACAATGAATTTGTTAATTTGGAAAACTTTCTTTATCTGAAGCGACTGACCACATTATTAATAAATAACAATCGTATTTCCCACATCAACCCAAATGTTGGAGGTGATTTGTTCTTTGTGTCATACCACTATAATTTTCATTGCATTTATATTAGTAGCATGGTGCTTAGCACAACTTTGAATTTGTCTTTACCAAATTTTTTGAATCAATTTACATTGATGTTATGTGCAGAATTTTTGCCAAAACTTCAGACACTGGTTCTTACAAATAACCGCCTAGTGAACTTGGTGGATCTTGATCCACTTTCAGCTCTTGTGAATTTGCAGACACTTAGCCTGCTAGATAATATAGTTACAAAGAAGCCAAACTATCGCCTATATGTTATTAACAAGTTGAAGAAGCTGCGGTTGCTCGACTTCAGGAAAGTAAAGAAGAAGGTCAGTTAAAACATTGTTTCAGTTTTAAGGCTTGCATGAAAATAATGGATACTATGACTAATCATTATGAATAAATTTTCTAGAATGCTGTAAGGATTTAGACTATTTAGGTTCGTTGTTTTGCTTGTTTTCATCTGATGACGGGTTTGGGATTTGAATTTTCTAAGCAATGTACGCTAGTATTAGCATATGGATATCTTCTTGGTGCAAGTCAATAATTAAGTATAACTGTATATACACAAGTCAATAATTAAGTATAACTATATATAAGACATTTTATTTGCAACATAAAAAGTTGTATTGGATCTTGCTACTAGTATAGTGGGGCTGATCCTTTTTAGCTAATCGCTGAAAATGGTGAAGTTCAGATGTAAATGTTTCAGTGTCAATTGCATATAGGAATATTCTATGGCAATAATGTGAAGAATAGAATAGGGGTTATTATCTGCTATAATGTTGAAATATGTTGCACTGTAGAGAATTAGTTTTGTTGGTTATTTCTCCTTTCAATAAACTTTTGAGGCAAATTAGTTATCTATTGTCTTTACTGTGATTAACGAATGTTATCTTGATTTCCTGGATCTAAATTAATGGAAGCCTGAGTCAATCAAGGAGATATGTGAGATAGATTGATTGTAGCTACAAATCGATCATTTGCAGGCTTCAGACTACAGGTGCTAGATGTTTTCAACTTTGGGGCTGGTGGAGCATTTGGAATTTGCAGGAATGGGGCATTATGTATCAATGTCCAAGATTTATTTTTTTGGAACCAAAAACTAGTTACTATAGTGACAGTTATTTTCTTTTACTTCATTTGTTGACATTAAGGGTTTGTTGAGAACAGGAGAGGTTGGAAGCATAAAAGTAGTTTGCATCAAAGGAAGCTGAAGAGGAGGCTAGGAAGGAACTTGCAAAAACATTCACTCCTGGTGAAGTTCTGAAACCACTAGAGACACCTATTGAATATCAGGTGCCCAAAGTTGTTGTTCCCACACCAGAACAAATCTTAGCCATAAAGGTGCATTTCATGCCCTTCACTTGAGCTTGTATTATGGTTCTTTTTTTTCTTTTTTCTTTTCAGATAGGGTATTTGATTAATTTGAATCTATTTGGGCATTCTTCATGCTACCATATTGGAAGGGCCATTTCTAGGGTGTTGGGGCTATGCTTATTGTCATGGCCAATTTCTTTTGAGTAGGAATTGTGATTGAACTGATCAACTTATACTTTTGCATGATGATTTAGAACTATCAACCATAGTACATGTATTAAGATGTGGACACATTATTTGTTGGGAGGAGGACTCGATCTTAGGACAGACCACATGAGTTTAAAGTATTTGTTTGATTATCCAAGCTTAAATTCCATGCAAGCTAGATGGCTATAATTTCTATGTGAGTTGTTTTTAAAATCAAACATGTAAATGGAAAAGAGAATAAGGTTACATACTCCCTTGGTAGAAAATTTCATGTAGCACCCTTAAATATGTGCAAATAAGATTTGAGAACAATATTTCTTGAATGCCAAAATAAAGATGAGACGTACCTTCAAGTGAAACAGAGATTTCAATAGATAAAATTAAATGACACATGTAAAGGATGCCAACTCAGAGAAGACGATCTTATTTTGATTGTATATTCCACATTGTGTAGATTTGAAGAAGGTGGCAATGGATGAAATTCATCAAATGCCATACTCTAGACATCTAGGATATCAAAAGAAAATAACATGAACAATAAAGCAATAATTTTTGCATGGAATAAAGAAGGATATAACAAAATACATTTCTTGGTGTTAAAAGTGCCAACAAGTCAAGGAAGAGCTTCAACATCTAGAAAGATTGTTGTATCCTTTTCCCATTCCAGAATGGAAGCAGGAAGTAATTTATATGGATTTTATAATAGGTTTTCCAATTATAGTGAAGAAGCATAATTTAATTATGGTTGTGGTGGACAAGATATCAAAGGAAACTCATTTTATTCCACTTAAGACCACTCATAAGGAAAACGACATAGTTAATATATTCATGAAGGAGATATTCAGATTGCATGGATTACCCAAAGCAATAGTTTCATATCAAGATGCAAAGTTCATATGAAAAGTTTGGAAAGGGTTATTTTAGGAATTGGTAACTCAACTGAATTTTAGTACATCATTTCATTCTCAAACAGGCGGTCAAACTAAGAGGGTGAATTAAGTTCTTGAGGATATGTTGAGAATGAATGTGTTGGATAAGACATCCAAGTGCGAGGATTACCTACACTTGTTAGAATTCACGTACAATAATGGACATGAAGCATCATCGAGAATGAGTCCATTTGAGGAATTGTATGGAACAACTAGAGATCAATTCTCAACATGATTTTCATTCCTAGTAGTAAACAATTGCATAAATCACAACTAGGAAAGAAGCCACATTTTAGAGTATAAAAAACAACCATAATTTGATGTGAGTATAGAAATCTAGTGGATAATCCATAGACATAAAACATGGGATGAATTTTAGAGTGTTTAAGGCCCAAAATCCATAGGAAGACCTATATTTGGAAGATCAGAAGTTGGAATTTGTGGTTGAAGGTCACATGGCTAGAAATCACAAAAGAGTGGATTGAAGTGGGAGAGAGATCATAGGTTGGAATTGCTTGATAAACCAAGCATACTATATATTGGTGTTAGATCTACTCTAGCATATATAATCAACAATGTATAAGCATTTGAAATCATCCATGGATAAAATATTCATTCAAACTTACATTATTGGACAAGAAAAGATATTTCTATTAATATAAAATTAGAGATTACAATGAATACAACCTTTGTCGGCATGTCTGTGAATCGGAGAAACTAAATCCCCCACTTGGGCCTCCACCACCTCAATCCTCCATGTCTCGATAGCAAGCTCACAAGCAAAAGGAGAGCTTGGGAAGAACACCCAAATAATCCAAGGGACAAAGGGATGTAGACTCAAGCACAAGTTTCAACAACAATGGACTATAATTTCTTTGCTCTCAATTCTCTTATGCCTTCAATGTATCCAAAGGGTTCCTTATATAGCTTTTCAATGGGGTAATGAAAGGTTGAATCCGAGCAATCTCAAGGCATATGGAAGGCCAGGAGACAAGTGAGTCGGATCCATGTCAAGGAAAGCTCCAAAAGGATTTGGATTTTGTACACATCCTGATGTACGCAGTTTTAGAGGTCAAACCCGCATATATACACGATAAGGGGTTTAAAAGTCACGTATAGAAATTTTCACATGTTTTTAGGGATGGTATAGGAAACATCAAAGGACAAAAAATGGTCCAAGGAGTCTGCAGAGGGACAGGGGAAGGCCATACAAGTATGATTCACCTGGTGTGGTAAAATCAGCTATAATAGATGCCCCCTAATGTATGAGGTCAGAGGGGTCATAGGATGGCCAAAATACATTATAAGTCCATCCCAGAAGTGGAGTGATGAAGAATCCCAAATGGAATACCAGCCACCCAATCAACATAGTACAATGATACAACTCTGCACATAAATGCAAATACATATAGTAGTCTCGGGTACATAAGAGTACAATGGCCATGAATACGCATGATACAAAATATGACATAAGTGGTCATCTCCACATACAATATACATAGATTAGAATCTATAGGATGAATATATACAAAGGATCATGATCTCCATAATGGCTGAAGATATACAATGGATCAAGATCTCTATAATAGCTGGAAATGTTTGACATATACTGGAATCAAGTCACGAAAGCTGAAATTCCATGAACACTGGTACGATCAAGGAGGTAGCATATAAGAGATGTCATCAATATGGAGGGTCTTCCACACAAACTGCTATGAGTACAAGTCCTACTATGTGAATAGAGGTGTCAAGGTCAAACATAGTAGTCCATTGTCTGATTACCACTCATTGATGTTTACCGTTAATAGACGCGAGATCACCCACTAATAATGATAGTGGGAATCAAGGTACCAGAGTGAAAACTAACAAGTGTGAATAGTTTTGTTGAGTTCAAACACTTGAGAGGATCCATCGATCAGGGGACATTGATGTATTCCCAAAAACTGTCGATGGAGAGAGAACCTACCATTGATGACTGCAAGTCTCAAGGCACTCAAAAATGACTCTAGATTCCAATCGCAGAATAAATGATCTGAAGTCGAGGGGATGAAATATGCTAGAAGGAGGGAATTAAGGCATCCCCCATCATCCAACATGAGGTACTCAGCAAAGCTGTATAATGTGGAAGGACTCGATCATAAGGTGCAAGAACCAGTAAATGTACTGGGAATGGCCAATATGCAAAGTCAAGATAACTGAGGAATGGCCGACTCAGGATTCAAATTCCTTCGAACAAGAGCATAACGATGAATGGTGACTGAATAAAGGTAGCATAGAATCAATATACAAAACTGGGACATCTCTGTGACACAGGAGGCATCGACAGAGGCTCCATGGGGACTGGAAGCTTAACCAGTCGATGGAGATAAAATCAGATAAACGAGTACAGCTCCTAAGGTCAAACTATAAACCCAACCAGTGGATGTGATATACAGTGCTCTGTTTAAAGGCAACATGACTCGACATTTTCCAAAATATAACATCTTGTACATAGGCAGTAAGGGCAGATCTAATGGCTCAACAAGCATTACGTGCATGTGGGCTTTACAAATTTTGGTGTCTTGGTGGATTAAGAGCCAAACCAGGACTATTGCAGATGTTAGTGGACTACTGGGATCTAGACTTAGATTCATTCCAGATAGACAGGATGTCCCCCACCATAGAAGTGGAGGACATATACTTTATTAGTGTACTTTCTCGATGGGGGGAAGTGGTGCACCTACGCTCTCATGGGCCTGGACATGGCCTGACTATAGATGAGTACATTGTGGTGTACTGCTATCCGGACACAGAGAAGGTGGGGAGTCAGATCCTAACTAACTCCATACAGGTGCTGGGCCTAAAGGCCATCCTACTGACACTGGTAGGATAGCAGGCTTAGCTTTACTCCACCAGGCCTCATGGCCTCTGATGTTCTATGCAGTGGAGTACATGAGACCCACTGTATATGACTGGAGCACTGCGCTACTGGCCAACATGAAACACCAACTCAGTGAGTGCAATATGGGCAGAGCACCAAAGTGCTCCAAGGGACAAAGGGATGTAGACTCAAGCACAAGTTCTGGAAACAATGGACTATAATTCCTTTGCTCTCAATTCTCTTATGCCTTCAATGTATCCAAAGGGTTCCTCATATAGATTTTCAATGGGGTAATGAAAGGTCAAATCTGAGCGATCTCAAGGCATATGGAAGGCCAGGAGACAAGTGAGTCGGATCCATGTCAAGGAAAACTCCAAAAGGATTTGGATTTTGTACACATCCCTATGTACATGGTTTTAGAGGTCAAATCCGCATATATATGTGATAAGGGGTTTAAAAGTCATGTATATAAATTTTCACATGTTTTTAGGGATGGTCTAGGAAACATCAAAGGACAAAAAATGGTCCAAGGGGTCTAAGGAGTTTGCAGAGGGACAGGGGAAGGCCATACAAGTGTGATTCACCTGGTGTGGTAAAATCAGCTATAACACTACTAGTGCTCTTACTTTGCAGTTGATAAAGTGACTTCCTTGGTCACTCATCAGTATCCCACGGCATCCAAACCGGGTTACAATGTTTTCAAATATGAACTTTGCTATTGTCGTAGCGGTGCGATCCAGAACTAGTGTAGCCTCCACCCATCTTGTCAGATACTATGTCATTATGATGATATATTGCACACTAATGTGGTCCCCCGGTGGGTTGATGCGACCCACAAAGTCCACCACCCATTCTTCAAAAGGTAGTAAAGTTACATGTGGTACAAGTGGCATATCATCTCCCTGTGATGGTTTCCCTATGCGTTGGCAGACATCGCAGCTCCACGCATATTCTGTAGCATAATTATACAAAGTAGGCCACCATAGCCCAGCACAGAGTAGCCCATCCTCCATACTATCCATCCGCAACTCTTACATGTGCTTCTGCTAGAGTTTTCTCTTATTCATGAGGTAGAACACACTGTCGTAGGATCTCATTGGGTCCAAGTTTTTATAATTCCCCAGTGATCAACAGGAAATCTGAATCCTTCACTACGAACTACTTCTTTTGAGTGGTCGACATTTCCTCTAGCACAACTTCGGTTTCCAAAAACTGAATTATCGATGCATAATGGTCATCTGTGTAGCTAGGGTTTTCACCCTAGCTTGTGCTGATGAGCACCTACTAAGGAATCTGGAATCCTTAGTAGCAGTTCGATTAAACC
>LPNX010889955.1:32024-65487 GCA_001517045.1 Pseudotsuga menziesii | reverse complement strand
CATAAGTATCTCAAAAAATCCAAGTAAGTTGAGGGATGCCTGATTTTTCAGGTTTCTATTGCATCTAACGTGCACAAAAAGGTCCCTCGTCTTCTTGCACACACCCTAACGCATTTTTTTAATGTATTTCACATTCAAGTAACACATTTTTTAATGTATTTTGCATTTAAGTAACACGTTTTTAATGTATTTCATTTTTTCATGGGGTGGGGTCCCTCAAACGTATGTAGTGTGGATACACGTTGGATATGGAATATAAATCCACATCCAATGAGTACTCTCTCTTGAAACTTAAGAAAAACCATGGGGAAATAAGTTGAATATACGAATTAAAAAATAGTGTTTTATGACAAATATGCCAAGTCAACCATTATGGTTGACTTAGTTGACTTTTTTTCTTGAAATTCTATTGATTCTTGAATTCAATGGCTCTTTTTCTTATGAGGTGACTCATTTTCTAATGAGATAGCTCGTTATCTTATGAAGACCATTTTAGACCCCGAATTTTCTCTAATGATAGAGCTTTTATGTATATAAGCATAGCAGAGTGCGGTTCTAAAAGTGAAGCAATTAAATATTCGCATCGAGGAGAGGAAACATTCAAAGTTCAAATGTTGTGGTGGACACTGAACAAGCAACAACAAGGATTCGAGAATGTCAGAGCTTTAACCTGCTTTTGATTTTTTTCTCGGTAACGTTGTCAACAAACAATCAACTTCATGTTGGCAATTTGTTAGTAATTACTAAATTAGTACAAAATTGAAACTACACATCAGATTACCCTGTATGAGTCGTTGAGTAAATATATTGATTTTTTAATGAAACATATCAAAGATATAGTTTTCAAATGTTAAAGCATCTATGTTATGAGTTTTTTGGTACTACCCTACACAAATAGTACAAGATTGGTTGAGCATGTGTATTCATCCAACGTGTCTAAGAAAAGAAACATCTATAGCTTTGGTGTGATGTTGTTGGAGGTCATTAAGGGAAAGGTGTCTCGTCCATTCAATTGGTCCATGATCCTATTTAAGAAATATGGAGTATTATTTTCTTAATGATCGATTGTGAGAAAATTGTATGTAGATAGTTTTTTTTGCATTAATATATGGTCTCATGTAACTATTTGGTTGAGACCATGGACTATTTCCCTCTTTGAGGGTTTTACCATGTAAAAGCATTGGTGTGTTGATCTATGATCTATTTGTGCAAGCATTTTCCTAAGGTGTTCAACCTATGTGGAAATACTTTGTTTTGGTAGAACATGGTATCAAAGAACTTATGAAGACCTTCTCCCATTATTGATCAATATCTTAAGCCTATATAGTTGCATGCATTAAAGGATTTATGGATTCTTTATTTCTAGGCATTTTTGGGCTAAGAGGGGTGTTCCATTGCATACAAAACAATTCTTTAGGTTAGAAACACATTTTGATTCACTAACAAAAGTTTATGTTTTCCCAAGATTTACCAAATCCAAAGGTGTACATTGTTTACATATATGATATTTTTTTAAATCTTTCATATTGTATCATATTTTAGCCTAATTTTATGTTTTATTTTGGGTTTGTTGTATTTTTTGCCAATGTATTCTCTTTGTCATGCACTCTGTGTGAACTCAACATATCAAAAATAAAATGCAAAGGGTTATCTTGATTATGTATGTTCTTTGCAGTGCACCTCGTACAAACTTAGTAAAGTTGAAATAGTAAGAAAACTTGCATGTCCCAAGAAAACTAACCAAGCTCTAACCAGAAATTTGAAATTTTGAAAATTTCATAAAAAATTTTGGCATTTTTGTGGTTGCATAAAAGTTCCTTGCAAGCCAAAAGCAATGGTTTTTTTAGGTATGCATGCTCTCCAACAAAAACAAAAAACATATTCTCTTCCATACTATTAGTAAACCTTTTGTGTAACTTACTTGGTTGAAAGTTACTTTATTAAGTAAGAGATCTAGTTGGGTTCAATTCCTTATAAAGTTTTGAGAAATTTCATGTAACTTTAAGTTATAAAGTGATGTACCTATTGTTAAATGTACAACATCACGAGTCATTCTCCAAGCCAATATTGTGCAGCTAGGATTCGACCTCGTGTGTTGAGGTAGAGAGACTGAGTTGGACTCGGTAACTTGGAGTAGATTCTTAGGTTGGACCTAAGGATGGCTAAGCCTTCGGTTATACAGGTTATTCCTCATGTGTTGAGGTGAATGTTTTGATTTATCAAAGTGATGATGTTGTAAAGTCTTGTTGGACAAGGCTTCGGACTTATATGTGTCGAGTCATGATTCTCATATGAGCCTCTAGTTATAGTAGGTACCTTATGGGGTGGACCACCAGTTATAGAGGTAGTTGATTCTCATGTGGACCTCTAGTTATAGTGGGTACCCATGGGGTGGGCCTCTAGTTATAGAGATGGATGATTTGTTTTGTTGAAGCATCAAATGTTTTGTGACGTATTGCTAATCATGGCCATTGATTGTTATTAAGTATCCTTTAGAGATTAGATACCTGTAGAGTGAATTACTTTAGCATATGAACATTTGGTTTGGAGTAATATAATATGATCAGAACATCAGACAAATCTTCTGAGTATAATATGATATGATAGATAATTAAAGTTAACACATATTGACCATGTAGAAAGATAAGAGATAGAGAGATAATGCACAAAGGAAAAGAGATTTTGAATTGCTCATGAAATGACTAAGTGAACTTGAATTTGTAAGCTTCAGTTAAATCTACAATGTATGCTTCGGTTAATAAAAAAGTCACAATGATCACTTCAAAGTAAATCAATCAACATGATTCAATTGATAATATTTAACTAAGTGTTAGTGAAGATGGACTAGTCAACTAAAGTATTTATACTTTAGTTAAACTAAAAGATGACACTTCAGTTAATAAAGTGTTTGCATGAAGACACTTGATTTAATGCATTACAACACTTACGGTATCATCGTAAGAAAGTGGTCACGCATTTAGTTAGTGTTAGGATTATTAATCCTCCCTTGTTCATACTTTCTATTAGATTAATTAGCCTAACTTAGGAACCTAAATTAATTAATTGGGTCCACTTGGCCCAATTGGGACAGATGTACCAGTCATTGAAGTGTGGGGAACACTAATAGAGGTTAAATTCCACTTACTGCATGTGCATGCATCAGTTAGGGCACCTCATAGACCAATCCCTACATTTTAGGAGCCACTGGGAGTCCCGACACCAACCTACTTCAGTCAGTTGGTGTTAGCACTAGTTAGTCTTAGTTAGCCCCCAGTTACAATCAGTTACTTCTCAGTTAGTTAAGCTAGTGCTACTAATACATGGATAATGCATGGTTGCATGGGGAGGAGCGCTTTTCCTACCTACCACACTTAGTTGCATTGAGTTAACTAGCTGTCAGTGGTTGTTGGAGTTATTGGTCATCAAGGAGTTGTCTATTTAGACTCCGATATTGATTGGGAGACCTTGAGTTAGATATCCAGTTAGATATAGTCTTATCCACTTGGAGGATTCGATTTCATTACTCATGCATTCGAATTCTACCTATGTAAACTATTGTAACACTGGATATTATTATGATGAATATATTGTAAGATCTTGAGCAATACTTGTGTGTTTCTTGTGTGGTTTGTTTTGCTTAGTTTTTTATGTTCATTCTCCATTCAATTGTTGCAACATTATCGGAACTCTATGCTTGAAGACCTAAATGGAATTCAAATTCTAATATGGTATCAAAGCCTTCTGAGGTAGGTTTCATGCTTGTTTCTCCCCTTCAAACATCAGAAGCAGTTGGATTTCCACAGAAGTCCCCTATGAAAATTTGCTAGCTCTGGATTTATTCAGAGCAGCGAAGAGGGCATGACGGACCCTGAAAACACGTTCATGCTGGGAGAAAAATCATGATTCTAAAATTTCATATGTTTTAGTGTGTTATTGTAGTGAAATTGACAGGTGCTACGTAGCTTGAGAGAAGTATTTGCAGTCTTCCACCCAAAGAAATTATGAGTTCTCAAACTCCTAAACCACGGATCCTCACAACTTCCAATTACCTTAATTGGAGGATTGATATGCAGCTGGCCTTATGCAAGCATGGCTACCACAGGATCATACATGGACGGGAGGTTGAGCCTCATCAGCCGGTAGAGTGGAACAAGTTCCTAAACCGTTGTGATGAAGCATTCAGGTACTTATGTACTTATATTTCCAGATATCTCCTCTTTCATCTAGAAGGATTGAGGACTCCCAAAGAAGCCTGGGAGAAGCTTGATAGCTTGTTTAACAAACAAGATGAGCTTCGGGGACACATTATGGAGAATGAGTTGGTATATTTACATCCCAGCAGTTTCGAGACTATTAAGCAATTCTTCTCCAAATTCAAGTCTCTAATACTATAATGCAGACAGTGCGGGATAGAGTGAAAGGATGAGAAGAATGTCCTTTCCATACTTAGCAAACTAGGCCCTGAGTACTCTGTCTATGTCTGTATGTTTTATTCCAAGCGGGAAATCTTTCCTGATTGGAAACTTCCTTCTTTAGATTCATTTTTCGAGTCCTTAATCAAGGAGAAAAACAAATTGATTCAAATGGGAGTCATCCAGACCTTCAAAGATCAAGCTCTCTTAGTTACTAACTCTTCCAAAGCGCAAGCAAAGGGGAAATCAAAGAAGAAGGAGCCAAAGGAAGCTAATTCAAAGCCTAAACAAAATCAGCAAGCTTCCGAAAGGGCCTTCGGCTCTAAGAAGAAGAAATTTGGGAAAACATTATGTACCTATTGTGAAAAATGGTATCACCTTGAAGATCATTGTATGAGGAAGGAACTTGATGAAATGTATGCTCTTCTCAAGCAGCATAACATTCAAAGCTAAAAATAGTCTGATAATGGACATGAAAGATGTCATGCTTTGAAAGCAAGACCATTTCAGTCTATAGCCTATTTGATTGATTCTGGAGCCTCCAAGCACATGGTTTCCTCCAAGGATATCTTCTCCTCTCTTAGTGTCAAAGAAGGGCCCACTATTCACATGGGAGATGATTCCCAAATCCTAGCAGCAAGAAAGGATATCTTTGTTTTATTATTCCTTCCTACCTTAAGTATATGGATGTCGTAATCTATGGTTCTTCTACATTGTTCATCTTTTTAGCTTACCCTTGACAACATAAAAGTTGAAACCTTTTGTTATCTAGGATATTTGAAGTTGTAACTAAGAAGGAATGTAATGTAATCAAATCCATATCATACCACCTTATTCCAGTTCTAATGGAATGACATGAAAAAACATATTCTACAATAAAGTCATTATGAGTATCTACTTGGCAAAAAACTTGATGGATAATCCATATAGGTCTTGTATTTCTAACATGATCTTAAGTAGATTTCTTTAGTTATGAATTTTGTCTCTTGGAAACATTTCAATGTATAGATAAGGGCTCTTGTATTTATGATGAGCCTATTGCAGAGTTATTTTAGCTAGAAATTGAGTTATAGTTGTGATTATAGTTTGTTTTCCACATTTTCTATTATATTGACTAGGTGAGGTTTATGTGCACTGTTGTGGTGTTCTACAAGAGTTCATCATACAACTTGGTTTAGATACAATTTCATGATTCAGTGAGAAGCGGTTGTTCTCTTCATCAAAATACATGAGGTGAAGTGCGTCTTTATTCTCATCTTATGGGGAATTTTGGAAGTTGTCGTCAAGGGGGATGTCAATGTGATGCCATGTTCCTCTATTTGTATTCTTTCTCCCATACATCACTAAAGAGGGATTGTTAGAATATGTAATGATGACTTGTATGGTAGTGAACTTGTTAAAATTCATAAATAAGTCTAAATATTATAAAATAGAGTTATCTCATATGTATCTTGTAGTAAAATATCTTATCACCAATTTTATAAGGAAGGTGGTAAACTACTTATACCACATGTGTTATGGGATGTAAATGTTCCACACCTATAGCTATATAATAGAGGTGAAGGAGACCCTTTTGGGTATATTGTGGAAACACACATCATATGTATGTACATTTTGTGGCATGCAGTGATGATGGAGTGTGATGTGATGCTTATGTGAGGATGACATGTATTGTAAGATGGATATTTCTGAATGATAAAGAAGATCATGCCTTCTCATGGATGTTTCTCCATTTCAAGTTTCACCAGGTAAATACAATGTATCATTCCTTTTCTCTCAAGCCTATTGTTTATTACTTTGATTATTTGTTGTTTGTATGGATAGAAGGATATACTAGTAGATACATGCTTTATTTTTGTATGTTAGCAAACATATTGTTGTATGGTCATGCATATTCTCAATATTCTAACAATTTTCCCACTGATGCTAATAAAAAATTAAAAAAGGATAGTAACAACTACAAATCCCATGGATTAATTGGGATGTCCATATGTAATTACTTATGGTTCCTCCATCAAAGAATTGATGCACCAGATGCGTCTTGGGAAAAATTGGGAACCATATTTGGTAAACACAACAAGATTTGAGGTCACTAGATTGAAAATCATTTGGTTTATTTAAATCCAAGTGATTTCTCTTGCACTCAAGATTATATATTTCAATTCAATACCCTTATCCTCTTAGTTAAAGGATGCAATATATCTAACCCATAAAAACAATGAATTTATGTTTTTTTTGCTAAACTTGATCCTCCTTATTCTGTTTTTGTAACTACTTTTTACTCCATCAAAGAATCTCCATAGGATTCTAATAAAACCCACTCTTGAAATTTGTGTGATGCTTTGATTAAAGAGTAAGATACTCTCTTTCTCCTTAGAGTGATCAATGCAGAAGGTACATCTAATAAATCCTTAGTGGCATAATAAAAGGATAGTCCAAGCATCCAAAGAAGCAACACTCTCACAACAATAAGTAAAACAAGGGTCCCAAACACTCTCATCAAGACTCTACACCCAATGGTGATAAAGGAATTAAATTGAAAGGAAATGAGGCTAAATGACATTGCAAATTTTGCGAGAGAGATGGTCATGTGGAATCTAAGTGTTTCAAGAAGGTGTAATCTTTGTAAGTAGCAATGAAGAATGTATGTATAAAATTAGTATTGATTTTTCTTCTAACTCTTCTTCTCATGGACATGTAATTTATGCTTCTTATTTTTTCTTTAATGCACCCTCCTCTTTTTGTTCTTCTTGTTCTTTTGCTTCTAACAAGTGACTCATTGATTCTAGAGCATATTATCATATGGTTAAGAATAAATATATTTTTTCCACCCTAAATGATGTAAACCAAACAAATATTTGTTGGTGATGATACTTCTCTCAGTGTTGTAGGATCTAGAACAATTAATTTAGATGATAGTCATTTAAAATATGCATTATGTGCTTCAAGTATTTCTTGTAATTTGTTGTAAGTTTATCAAATCACTCATTCTAATGAAAGTAAGACTATAGAGCTTACACCTCATCAAGTTAGAAGCAAGGATTTCAAAAATCCTAATCATATATCCTAGCAATCATAAGTATTGATGATATTATCAGGCTGTACATATTTAACAACATTGGGTCATCATCTTTTCCCTCCATTTTTGTTTCTCATAGAAATCACTTGAAAAAACTTTAGCATGAGTGATTTGGTCATTTAAATTGTCGCTCATTATAGTAGCTATGTAATCAGAAAATGGTGACTAGACTTCCTCTCATTTCTTTTAGAGATGGTGTTTGTTCTAGGTGTGTTCTCAATAAACATCATTAAGATAGATTTGAGAGATGTTCCTTTTGGCATACTTCGACCTCGTTGCAGCTTTTTCATGGAAATTTGTGTGGTTTGCGGCTTCCTTCTACTTATTTCTTTAGCTTCAAGTACTTCTTAACTTTCATTGATAACTTCCCTAAACATACTTGGGTTTACTTTTTAAAACATAAGAGTGCAACATTTTACATCTTTTTGACCTACAAGGCCCTTCAAGAAAAACAACATGGACATCATATCCACAAGTTAAGAATAGATAACGAAGGAAAATGTGTAAACAATAAAGTTACAAATTACTGCACTTCATAGGGAATTCAAATGAAACATACTCTTTCATACACACCACAACAAAATGGTGTTGTTGAGAGAAAAAACCACACATCCGAAACATGACAACTTGTATGATTCAATCTAAGGGATTAAGTTCTCCTCTTAGTTCGAAGCCATTAATTGCATGCCAATTGCATTTAGTAAATTGCACTCCCATAAAAGGTTTAAAAGATATAACATTGGAAGCATCTAGAGTAAAATTAAACCTAATGTAAAATTATGATTTTATTTTTAAAATCTCATTTACTATTATTACAATTTTTTTTTATTAGCAAAAGTATTTATTTCTTCGACTAAAGAATTTGATTATTTTATTCTCCAAACTAAAGATTCAACCTTTGTTTTGGTGTTCATATTGGGAAGCAATTTTCTATCTGATTTAAAACTAGTATTATTTAAAGCCACGGACCAGTATAAGTGCTAAAGAGTTTCTAAGAGTTTCTAACTTATCCAATTGGTAAGAGTAAGGTAGAACAATTTTTGTTGTAATAGCTATTTGGAATGATCAAATTGTAATTTAGGTAAGATTGCCGACATTGCAAAATTGCCAAAATTATAATTTACAAGAACAATTTTGACTCATTGTTATCCAAAATTCACCCCAAAAGTAAGGAGTTTTAGTTGTGTTTTATCCTACTAGCAAAGCCACTACTACCAAATCATTTAATACTAGTACCAAATTTTCTTATGACTAATGCTAATATTGCATATCTTCTTACTAGCTAATAGTGCCAAGTCTTCTTCCTATGATTGTGTTTAACCAAAACAAAGCAAATGTTAATATTGTGGAATCTAGTTATGTCTATAAGCTTTTAAATATTATATCATATTATGGTTTTCTTGAGTGGATCAACAAGATTAATCAAGATTAATGAATGTAACAAGTGTCCAACCAAAGTTTATTTCATGGCCTTTGTATATTGTTATGCCTGGTTGTATATTATTATGTTTAAATGCATCATATAAAGAAGTTTTAATTAAGTAGTGGTAAAAAAACTAGCAATAATGATTTTTTTATTAAATTGTATTTATTTTATATTTATATTAATCATATTTAATAATTAGTTTAATATTTAGTCTTTATTTCACAACCAAATATTAATCAAATTTAATAATTAGTTTAACGTTTAGATCTTTCCATATGGCTAATTGTTTTTATAAATATTTAATAACCACTTTACCTATAAATGTTATTATAAATTTTATGAATTTTGGTAAACTTGAAGTGACAGACATGATTTCACACGATGAAAATAGTTTCACGGTTAAAAGATCACTGTGATAAATAGTATTAAAAACATAAATATTTATCACTGCGCCCCCTCTTCGTAAAGAAGGAGACACTTTTAGTCCTGAGAAAGATTTTTATTATGGATTCTATTCTCGGTACTGATCCACTTCAAGTAAACCCGGAAAGTAGAATCTGACCGCTGCGATTGGAATGGTAGTTGCCGCGTAACCTCGGAGCCACTAACCGCGTATTTGCAGTGGTGAGGTAGGACGAGAATCCATGGCGGTTCTTATACAACCCATCCACACCTTGATCATTCCGTCAAGGCTTCCACTGTAAGCTATAAACGAGTTGACGTGCAAATCCATGACAGCGGCAGCTATGCATTTCACGGGACCGCTGTGCCCCTCCATCACTGCAATGCAACATATTCCCGTGCCGCCCGCTACCCTTTTCCAAACACGGATTGTTGAATCAGCCGAGCCACTCAACAGCATATCGCGAACAGTCTCCAGACAAAGCACGGAGTGAAGGTGGCCTCGAAGGAAACCGGAGTAATGAAATATTCGGTCGGAGAATTGATCTTCCTCCCAGTAATGAATATACCCATCGTAACAACCAGCGAACAGAACGGGCGAGCCATCCGGGCCGAGGCAGAGGGCTTTCACAGGTGATAGTTGCATGTTAAGGGTCACCATTCGCTCGTGCTTAGGTTGTTGACCACGACGCTGCCGCCTCCATACCTTCACCGTGTTGTCATCGGATCCGGTGAGCAGAAGCCCATCGTGCCGGGCGACGACGGCATTGACGGCCTCGGTGTGAGCTTCGATGATCTCAATGCACTTGGACTCCGACACTTTCCACACCTTCACAGTCTTATCCGACGATGCCATGTACAGCAAATCGTCGTTTACATCGTACGCAAGGCAGGTCACGGTACCCTGCGAGTGTTTCACCCTACGGGTGCCGTGGTCAGTTACCAATGACCTGATTAAATTGTGAAATCTGTTCAACTTGGGGAGCGTTGCCACGCGCTTGTGGACGTTGGGATTCGAGCGCGAGCGGCGCCATAAACGTATCTTGTTGTCCCCATGAGCGCTAAAAATTTGATCGCCGGCAACGAGCAGAGCCTTGACGTTGCCCGACCCGGACTTGAGAGTACTATGTAGTGGGAAATCTGGGTGTCTCCATACCCTTATGCTTTTGCTGTCGGAGCCCGTGTACAGAAGGCCGTCTGCCGCAAGCGCTATTGAATATATTTGCCCGCCCGGCTTGAACATCGAAGCAACGCATCTAAATGAATGAGGGCCGTCGGGGGAATTGGAGGGCAAGGGACACAGAGCGTAAGAGTTAGGAGAGTTCGCGCTCAAGCGCACCGGAGAAACGCTGAGCTCCGATGGAGACGGGGAAAAGAACGGATTAATATACTCCGGATTTACCGCTTCGCATTCTTCGCGGCTCATTTTGTTCCCTGGGCCTCTCAGGCCCATCACCATCATCAACTTCAATTTTCTGTCTCCACGTTTTCTGGTCTTCTTGTTTTATAGCCAGGACTCTGGCCCAGGAGCCTTCCTTTCAAGTTTCACCTAATGTATGCAGTACCGCGAAACTTACTTAATCATCATAGTTGTAGTTTCTCCCTGGGCAAGTGCGAATGCTGAAGAGCAGTTTGATGTTTTTATCAGATAATCTTTCTTTTCTTGACGGAGCGCCTTATATACTGGACTGGACAGACTTTCTTTCGGGTGGAGAGCCTGTCAAATCACCATTCCCAACATATGTAACTATCATCCAAAAGGTGTATCATGTAATCAATACAAACATTTTCCAAAAGTAGTCATGTGGCTGAACCTATAAGTGTCTACCGTCGATGCAATCTCCCAATTTGAATTTCTCAATAGTTATAAATTTTGGTTAATTGTAGACTATCTCTATTATACAAAGTTACATTACTCGATAATAAATTGAATTATAGAAAAGAGCAAATAAATATTTACATTGAGTAAATATTGTTGTAACTGAATGGTGTGAATGTCAAAACTCAATGGTCATGAAGTAATCTGAATTCGACTTTTAACCATTACCATTATTAAAATGTCATACATTTTTATTGCATTAAACTTGTAAAAATGTATACTTATGTTGTATCTGGATATTGAATAATTCCAACCAGATTTCAATCACAAATATGCAAAAATAATTATGTAAATCATAACACATTTAGAGTTACACGTGATGAAAGATAAATAAAATTGAATGATTAAGTACAACATTTTAATCACCGCTCCCAGCAGCGTAAAGGGTATTGAAAACCATTAACGAGAGACGAGTGCATAAATTATTAAAGCTTCTTAAAGGGTATTAAAAACCATTAACATTAACGAGAGACGAGTGCATAAATTATTGAAGGTTCTTAAAGGGACTTAAAAACCATAAACAACATTAACGAGAGACGAGTGCGTAAAGGGCGATGTAATACGCAGAGATCGAGTCTTCCCAGTTGATGGCCATGGCAGTTTATTGTGTCCGACAAAGTCTGCGTGGCGCATATGGAGACGTTCACGGCACCGCCATTAAATCCATTTCTTTTCACCAAACTAATTAAAACTTTACCTTTGCTTTTTACATTCATAATATATTCATTAAAGATACTATACAAATTTTATTATCATTAAATTTAATACATTCAAACAATCACTTATTCTCAAAAAAATAAAAAAATGTTGTGGAAAGTAACTTAATTTTTGTCCATCATTTACCAAATTCATTCTATTAAGCATTGACTAAAAAGCAATATCTAATATT
Source organism: Pseudotsuga menziesii (assembly GCA_001517045.1). Classification (NCBI taxonomy): domain Eukaryota; kingdom Viridiplantae; phylum Streptophyta; class Pinopsida; order Pinales; family Pinaceae; genus Pseudotsuga; species Pseudotsuga menziesii. The sequence goes on along the minus strand of LPNX010889955.1, from coordinate 53,400 downwards.
ATTAACTTAAATATAACAATAGGAAAGCAATATTTAATATTATTTCCTAACTTAAATATAATAATAAGAAAAAAAATATACTATTAATAAGAAATAAAGAGTTAAATGCATATTCAACAAAAATTAATATTAAAAATTAATAATTACTATAGAGTTAAATGTATATTTAACAAAATTAATAATTAACACAAACTTTAAAACATATTATTTTTAATTTTAACTATTGATGAGCATTTGAAGTTAATTATAAAAGTTAAAATTTTAAAAAAAATGCTACTTTGTTTTGTACTAAAAGTTATCTTTCCAATGCTATCAGAAATATAATGTGGAATTTTAATATTTTCTTTGTGTTTAATAAAAAGTCCAGCCTCAAATTTGCCCATTTCCTAAGTTAAAAGTGTTGGCTTATTCAACCAAATCAATTGAGTCATGTATGGCATAAGTGTACTCACATGCTGTGTTGTGCATATTTACTTGGTAATCAAAAGCATTTACTCATTGTTTTTGTAGAGTGGTTTACTTCTTTTTTTAATTATTTTGAAGTGCAACAAATATTTGTGGTTACATTTGAGGTTGTAAGGTTTGCAGTAAAGAAGATTGTTCTCAACAGAGATACAATACTAGTTTCCTATGTTAACAAAGGCATTGAATTGTTACCTAACAAAGAACTTAAGAACATATATTCTCTCAATTGTTTCCCTTTCATTCTCTTCACTATTCTACAACTCATTAAACTTTATCACACATTCATTCACTAAAATAACATTAATCTCAATCAATTTTATTAAAGGCCACACAAAAGTTCAAAATTTTATTAAATGTTTTGAAACTCGTTGAGTATTATATTTACCAATAATAAAATAATCAACTAATGTTGTATTTGTTTGAGGAATACTTGAAATAGCATAGGCAAGATAAACAATCTATAGTATTATTTCTTCAATCCATACTCTCACTAAGAAAACACTTATTTTTAATTTTGAAGTTTGTTTCAGAGTTCCCAATATAGACATAATATTAATTTCTTATGCTAACGAAGGGCGCATCACCAATGGGCATTTGAAAACCAGAGAAACCGAACTGGTTATTGGAAATGGTCTACCCTATGATTTGAATTGCTAAATTTCTCACACATTAGTGCTTCAAATCCACAACTCTCGTGGTGAAATAGAATGGTGTTAGAAACATTAACATTCTATATTATGTGGATGGGAAAATTTGACAGAAAAATCAAACCTTCAGCCATTTAGAAATCAACCATCCATATATATATATATATATATTATCTAAGGATAAGGAAATTTGACAAAGATCATGTTAAACTAGTAGCAACAAGGAAGATCTTCATGCATGCATGTGTTCTTGCATGCAGAAGACTTAAAATAGGAAACCAGTTGTATTTAATTTACTTTTCCTAAGTTTACTTTGGAAAATAAATTAAAGTGATCTAAATTAACTTTAGTGAACCACTAGTTAAAATAAAAGTGAAATTAGGGTTTTTGATTTACCACTAGTTAAAGTGAAAGTGAAATTAGGGTTTTCGCTTTACCTAAAGTTATAAAAGAGAGCTCAATTAGTGGAGAGAACACACACTTGTATTCTGACACAGACAGGACACAGACAAGGAGAGAAATTCAGGCAGAGGACTTAGTGGAGAAGACGGAGGAGCGAGCAACACGATCATCAAGCTTCGTACACCTAGGTCGTACACTCACATAGGAGGGTGTTGAGGTTTAGCTGGGATTTTCCCAGTCATTCTGCCGGGTACTGCATTCGCCAGGTTTGGGTGAATTTGCAGTGATCGTAAAGTTCCATATTTTCTCATAATAAAATCTATATCTGATTGTTGCACCATTTTTCTCATCTTGGGTTTTTCCGGGGGTTTCCATACCCAAAATAATAGTGTTAATATCGTGATGTGATGTTGTGATTTATTTCTTAGTTTTATATTCCGCTGCATAGTGTAAAAGATATTCATGTGTGGTTATCAGTTGATATTTTGCATGCACTGTTTAGCCCTAGTTGAATATTAAAGGAAAATTTACATGGTATCAGAGCTCTGGTGAGCTAAATCTGATATATTTGTAGCAGCAGTGATAGATCAAGGGAAAATCTATAGGAAGACACAAACCTAGACCTCCATATCTAAGGTTTGATAGGTACACTTCACTATGGTCGTGCAGTTGAGAGTTGAGGATAGATTCTAGGGTGCTCAAAACTATCCTACACGGAAAGAAAGGATCACAAGGATCCTAGACGTCAGTGATGCAGAGGAGCACATTGACTCCACGAAGGTTACACCCATAGATCTGGCAGATTTAGCAGCTTGGAAGAAGATTGATTCCAGAGCCATGTTGATTATCATGGATGGAGTGAAGGACCATATAGTCCCTCACCTTTCTGGTAAGAAGACCGCAGCAGAAATGTGGACAGATTTGGAGAGTCTGTACCAAATCAAGAATGAGAACCAAAAGATGGTGTTGAAAGAGAGGATGTGTAGTACCAAGATGGCCAAGGGAGAAGGAGTGGTGCCTTATCTCACGAGGCTCACACAGACCAGGGACAAGCTTGGAGTTGTTGGCTCTAAGATAGTGGATGAGGGGCTGGTTCGGATAGCCCTCAATGGCTTCTCTAAGCCATGGGACACCTTTGTCAAAGGTGTTGTGGCTAGGGAGAAGCTCCCTGATTGGTAGAGACTATGGGATGACTTTGTGCAGGAGGAGACCCGCATGGGTCAAGGATCAGGCTCATCCAGCAGTGCCCCACAGATTGTGGATGAGGAGGCTTTAGCCCTTACAGGGAAGAGAAAGGGGAAGGAAAAGAGGAAGAAGGATGGTAAGAAGAACCTTGATGTGTCAAAGGTCAAGTGTTTTATCTACCACAAGCAGGGACACTTTGCCTCCCAGTGACCAGACATGAAGAAGAAGAGTAACACTCAAATGGATGGATCTGCAGAGGTGGATGAGTTCAGCAGGAACTTCGATGAGGAGTTCTATTTGATAGCTTGCATGGAAAGCACCACAGGGAGCAGGATATGGCACATTGATAGTGGAGCATCTAGTCACATGAATGGACAGAAGATATTCTTCAAAGACTTGCAAGAGGGTCGAACAGGGATCCATGTTGAGCTGGTTGATGATGCGCGGTATCAGGCGTAGGGAGTTGGCACTGTTTCATTTGAGAGGGAGTCTAGAAAACCCCTCAGTTTTGCTAATGTGTTATATGTTCCTGGACTGACCAAGAACCTTATATCAGTCTCTACTATGGAGGACAAGGGATATCAGGTAAAGTTCCATGACCATAGAGTGTATATCAGGCCCAAGGGGTCAGATAGGAGCTTGGATCGGGTGATTGGCAGAAGGAGCGGGAAAGTGTACAGAATACACTTTGATCCTGCAAAGGCTCTAGTCAGCAGCATCACCAATAGTCATTGGAGTTCCTCAAGTACAGGAGGAAAAGCATAACCACTGTAAGGGTTGTGCTTTAGGGAAGAACATCAGGAATCCTTTCCCACAGAGTGAGCACAAGTCTAAGGATCCCTTAGACTTGGTGCATTCGGATGTATGCGGACGTATGAGTGTCCATTTGTTTAGTGGTTATAGTTACTGTGTAACCTTCATTGATGGCTATTCCAAGAAAACCTGGATCTATTTCTTGAAGGCCAAGTCAAAGGTCTTTGAGAGGTTCCGAGAGTACAAGAATCTTGTGGAGAACCAAACAGGAAAGAAGATTCGAGTGTTGAGGATAGACAACAGGGGTGAGTACACTTCTAATGAGTTCATGGAGTATTTTTCGGCTCAGGGGATCAAGAAGGAGCACATTGTGCCCCATACCCCACAGTAGAATGGAGTTGCAGAGAAGAAGAATAGGACTATGGTTGGAGCATCCAAGGCCATGCTATTTGATCAAGGATTACCACTATTCCTCTAGGCAGAGGCATACAGGACTATAGTATACATTCAGAACAGGTGTCCCCACATAGCCTTGGGGAGGAAGACACCAGAGGAGGTCTGCACAGGCACTAGGCCAAATGTGAGTCACATTCACAAATTTGGCAGTGTCTGCTATTATCATGTTCATGCTGACAATAAGAAGAAGATGGACCCTTCTGGAGAGAAGGGGTTACTTGTTGGTTACAACGATATTTCGAAGGAATATAGAGTTTACATTCCTGCTCGCAGGAGGATCATTGTGAGCAGGGATGTCCAGTTCGATGAGGACAAGGCCTTACAGTGATCTCTGGACTTACTAGTAGAGCAGCAGCTAGCACAGGAGTTGAGAGTCAAGTTGGAGGAGCGAGATGTACATGTATAGGTACAAACACAGAGCACATATTCTAATGGTCAGAGGGAGTCAGGTGGACAGGATCCTTTGGTCATTGAATTGAAGGATGAGTTGCAGCAGGAGACAAATATCCAGCAGCCGCAGCAGGTTGACACTATGCCAAGGCCTAAGTGGTTTAGATCCACAGTGCAGGATTCCAGGTAGGTAGATCCTCCACAGACATCTTTTAGACGGAGTGTACCACCAGAGAGGCTTAGTTATATGGCACCAATGATAGAGTTGATTAACTATGAACCTTCCAGTTTCGGGGAGGCTACACAACATGATGTGTGGAAGGAAGCTATGGTTGAGGAGTATGAGTCCATCATGAAAAACCAAGTATGGGAGGTTGCACCGAGGCCACAAGGGAAAAATTTGGTGGGATCTAGATGGATCTACAAGGTGAAGCATGCAGCAGATGGAAGCGTGGAGAAGTACAGGGCGCGCTTCATGGAAAAGGGTTTTTCATAGAAGGAGGGTATTGATTATGAGGAGACCTTCGCCCATGTTTCCAAGTATTCTTCCATTCAGACCATTATCTCACTAGCAGCTGAGATGGGTTGGTGTGTCCATCAGATGGACATTAAGACTTCCTTCCTCAATGGATTTATAGAGAAGGAGGTGTATATTGAGGAGTTAGAGGGTTTTAATGTGGAGAACAGGGAGATGCATGTATGTGGACTACATCGAGCTATTTACGGGATCAAGTAGGCACCTCGAGCATGGTACTTGAGGATTGATAGTTGTCTACAGGAGATGGTATTTCAGCAGAGTGAGGCTGACCACAACATGTACTTCTTGATAGGTGAGGTGCCTCTCATACTGGTCTTATATGTGGATGATCTCTTTTTGATAGGAGATGAGAGGCTGATTGGAGACTGTAAGTCCAACCTTGTGGTAGAGTTTGAGATGAAAGATTTTGGGCTGATGCATTAACTTTTGGGCTTGGAGGTTTGGAAAAGAGATGGATGCTTCTTCATCGGATAGGGGAAGTATGTAGTAGAGATCCTGAAGAGATTCAAGATCAAGGACTGCAAGCCTATAGCCATACCTCTAGTTTCCAACTGGAGGAAGATTGATGCATTAGGATTAGACGGATTTGATCCTACCTTGTATCGTCAGCTTATCGGATCGCTTATGTATCTGCTCTTTGAGTCAGTTCATGGTGGACTCTTAGAGAGTGCATTGGACGGCTGCGAAGCACATACTTCGCTACATCAGAGGTACAATGGAGTATGGATTCATTTATGAGCATAGGGGGAGTGGACAGTTAGCAGGTTTCACAGATGCTAACTCGGCAGGATGTGTAGAGGAATGCAAGAGTACTTCAGGCTATTGTTTCAACATTGGATTAGGGGTTGTCTCTTGGTTCAGTAGGAAGCAGAAGTCAGTTGCATTGAGGTCGGCAGAGGCTGAGTACATGGCAGCCAACATGGCTACTTGTGAGGGTATGTGGTTGAGGAAGTTACTTGCAGGGTTGTTCAAGTGTGAGAGGCTACAGTAGTTCACTGTGACAATCATGGTGGCATCAGGATATCTGAGAATCTAGTGTTCCATGACCGGAGCAAACAAAGAGACATTAGATACCACTTCTTGAGAGATTGTGTTCAGAGGGGAACCATTCGGTTGGAGTACATACAGGCAAATGAGCAGGTGGCGAACATTTTCACCAAGGCACTTTGCAGACAGAGTTTTGTGAAGTTCAGGGATAAGTTGGGGTTGCTACTAAATCCCTTCCTCGTTAAGAGGGAGTGTTAAACTAGTAGCAACAAGGAAGTTCTTCCTGCATGCATGTGTTCTTACATGTAGAAGACTTAAAACAGGAAACCAGTTGTATTTAATTTGTACTTTTCTTAAGTTTACTTTGGAAAATAAATTAAAGTGATCTAAATTAACTTTAGTGAACCACTAGTTAAAGTGAAAGTGAAATTAGGGTTTTTTTATTTACCATTAGTTAAAGTGAAAGTGAAATTAGGGTTTTTGCTTTACCTAAAGTCATAAAAGAGAGATCAATTGGTGGAGAGAACACACACTTGTATTCCGACAGAGACAGGATACAGACAAGGAGAGAAAGTCAGACATAGGATTTAGCTGAGAAGATGGAGGAGCGAGCAACAGGATCATCGAGCTTTGTACAGTTGGGTTGTACGCTCACACAGGAGGGTGTTGAGGTTTAGCTGGGATTTTCCCAGTGATTCTACCGAGTACTGCATTTTCCAGGTGTGGGTGAATTTGCAGTGATTGTAAAAGTTCCATATTTTCTCATAATAAAATCTATATTTGACTGTTGCACCGATTTTCCCATCTTGGGTTTTTCCGAAGGTTTCCATACCCAAAATAATAGTGTTAATATCGTGATGTGATGTTGTGATTTATTTCTCATTTTTATATTCTGCTGCATATTGTAAAAGATATTCATGTGTGGTTATCAGTTGATATTTTGCATGCATTGTTTAGCCCTAGTTGAATATTAAAGGAAAATTTACAGATCAGCCTAGTTTAGAATTTTCCCACATATCTTTAGAAATTGTTCACATATATATATAATCTGATATTTCCCACATATCTTTAGAAATTGTTCACATATACAATACTTTAGAGTATGAAAGTGTTTACGTAATGAATTTAATGGAATTTGAAATTGAAGTCAAACTAAATAGAATATATATATATTATATGTGTTACAATGTTTGTTTTATACCTTTTTTTCTGTAGAAAGTGTCTCCGCGCATAAACATATAATCAACATTATTTTCTGCATATTAGCAACCTCACTTCTTTAAATCCCAGTTGATTTTTCCTTACATTAAATCAATGTAATGTAACTCGAAGGAAAACCAAAAAGAAATGAATATTAAAAATAGTTCCTCGAGAAAACAAATGAACTAGAACACAAATATAGAACCAAATATATTGAGCGAGTCCACAACAATGTTGGAGAGTTGTTGTAGTATTACTCAAACCTCAGAATCTCACCTCTAAACAGTTGAGCAGGATCGACCATGTTTTTCCTTCTCCTTGTTGGATTCTTTGGATCAACCAAAAGATGGTATGTGATTTCATTGTCCATGGACTTAGTAGATATCCTTGTTGGCTTATTTGGATCAACCAAAAGTTGGTATGTGATTCCATTGTCCATGGAATTAGTAGAAGGATGAGGAGAAGGTAATGGACCTAATTGCATATGCACATTTTCTAGGTAGCGGAGAAAAAATATTTGAGTCGATACTTCGTATCTGCATTTTTTAAGCAGCAAAGGATGTTGAAGAGGAATTGTAATTTCAATTTTTAAATGGTGTATTAAAAGATACATACCAGGATGAGGAGCAAGTTCTCCCCATGTTCCAAAGTAATGAAATTGCTCAAAGTGGTACATGTAAGATTTGTGTAATGTTTGCGAAGCACAAAGGAATAGTTTATATTTGAGCTAGGTATTTTTAAAATTGTTTTTATTTCCTTGCATATTCTCTCTTTAATAACCTATAGATCATTCATTTTCCATGAATACTTTAGATAATTAATTTCCCATATATAATAGAACAAGGTTATTAACTTAATTTAGAAGAGGTTATTCCGCTAAATAAATCCTAGCATGCATGCTTTGAAACTAATACTCTGATTTACATGGTGTACATTCTTAGAGTTAGCTATAAGCTAAATATCCCAAAATAAAAGTGCACTCAATCCAGAAGAAGTCAAATATTAAAGTACCATCCAATATATTAATGCAATGTTCACATACAAAACTACATGATCAATTATCAAAGGGTTCAAAGGGTTTCAACCATTAAAATTATTTGCTTAATAGGGTAACAGAAAGATCAATACAAAATCTGTCACAAAGAGAAGTTAAATCTATTGCTATGATGTTAAACGTCATCCATGTATATACTTTTTATCTAATGACATATACTAAAGTGAAGGTGGTAATGAAATATATGAGAAATCATGTGTTACTTCACCACATGTTACCCGAATTACCTTATCTACTTACTGTAAGTTGTTGGTACATTAATCAAGCACTAAACTGGAATCATGTAGGACATTTAGTAGGTACGGATAGTTATTGTTAACATAAACTTTAAAAGCAAGATGCAATTGCTATATGGAATCTGGATGATTCAGTGGTATTGCAATCTCTGCTAACTAACAGTAAAGAAAATACTATAGGATTGTAGACATATCTTGTCAACGAATGTAAGAAATCCTAACATATATTTAATAAAAAGACCATACATCTTTTTGAACAAAAATAGAACATGTAAAGCAAGTTTCAATCCAACTATAAAGTATTTCCAATATTTTTGGTATGGTTCAATTGATCTATAAAGAAATGGGGAATAAGAATGATCAATAGGAACCTCCTAAACAATTCCACCCTTCTGAGCTACATTGATGATCATAATTTCTCCGTTGGGAAGATTAAGCATGTCTGGCATAACCTTCAGCTTAGGCGTTTTCTCCATTGACCATCTAGGGTTTCTGTCTGTAATGATTATTCTACCGTAGTTATTGAGAGCGTCTCTAAAATTGCAAAATTTTGAGCAGTAAGCATTTTCTGGTCCACCTCCACATATTAAAATCTCTACTATTTGTGGAGTCAAGTGGCAACATCACCAATGAACTGGAAGCAAGGTAACTCATGTCTCCTCCTCCTGGGATTTTGAGGAATTATTTCACAATTCTGTTTTTCTTGTAGTTGAAGAGAACTGAGTCCTCCTTGGTAAAGATAAACAGATTTCTATCTGATTAAAGATGCAAGAAAGGGTTTAGATTGTTCTCTGAATACAGAGTGTAATATTTTTTGGAGGAATGATTGTCTGTAAAATCCTTCTTGGGACTAAATATTTGGAACAATTCATAAGAGAAAGGTCTTCTAGTTCCAACCATAATGATTTTTTTATCAGGGAGTATTTTATTGCAGGAGCTTTACAACAGTTCCATGCAATAAACAGAGAGGAGTTTTCAAGGCAACACATGATTTAAAAATAATATATGGAGACTAGTTAAGATGTGCCTATAATTGCAAGACCAAAAGTGGAAGTAACATGCGGTGAAGATTCTCTTATAAAAAACTGTAACGAAGATATTGGGCATGTTTATCTTCTTATGCATACTTCTTCTTTCTCTGGTTCTCGGTCCACCAGCTTCCCATGGTTTAACTGGTTCGATTTTACATCATCATTTAGAGGTCAGTTGTTCCAATACTCGAACCTTTGTTCAATGCCAAAGTCGTCCTTATGAAAATTTGCAAGGTGGTGACGTAGTGAAGTAGGTTTTGGAAAGAATTGGTTGAAGCAGCCGTGACACAAACTGCAAGAAAAACAAGAAGCCGCAAAGAGATGGGTGAGTAACCTGTCATCCGATTATACACGTGCCAGGTTTTTATTTGCTAGAGGGAGGACGAATATCCCTGAAAAAAATGACCTCGGAGAACAACGCCTATTGGCATAAACTAGACATTGTACCCAGGGTCCAATAAACGGCGTGTTGCAAGCTAAGCTAAGCTAGATTTACCACCGAGTTTCAATGTCCAAAATGTATGATTAGGGTTTTATCATACCATTATCATAACAATAAAATTATAAACAATAATCAAGAATCTTATAACCACAACGCTGTAAACAATTATAAAGATTTGTTCAAGGGGGACACCAGTAGCGAGATAAAGCCATGAAAGTGTTCGCCCAACCCTGGTCAGTCAAACAAATATAGCTAATCGCTAGCATAACCCCCGTGCAGTGGCTTACAAGTGTATATCAAATGTGAATCCCCTCGACACCATAATATAGTTTTTCAGGATGGTTATGGTGTTATAAGGTGCTGAGATGTGAAGTTGCTGCTCAACAACTGCTCCTGCAACGGCTATGATTTATAACATAAAATGACGATGATATAAAACTATAATATAAAATGATTGATAATATAAAAGGATGGTAATATAAAACTATCATTGATGAGTTCCCATGGTCTCGATGACAATTAAAAAGTGTGAATTTCTATTCCTTTTGGGGTCACAAAACCAACAAGGAAAACTATTATGAGGCATTGAACAATCTCATATCTTCAATGCCAAATGCTAGTGCTAAGGTGCTTGGGACGCTTTATGCTACCACCACATATGCTTGGTTGTTTTTAGTAGTCATTATTGGTTATTTCATAGCTAGTAGAATGTATCTTGATATGCTTTTTTCCATGGAAAAGTTTCTCAAGGATTTCTCACATTTCATGAATGACACAAGGTAAATGTTGTTGACATAGAACATATATGCTTAACCTCGAGGGATTGAGGTGGATTTGAATTTGTGAGCTCTTTAGCCAATATGATTTCAACATGGCAAGTCAAACCAATTAAACTAACCCTAGGGGGATTTTTGCATCTCAGTAACACATGCATGGATAAGTGAAAATAATTGCACACACTTTTAGTGGAATTTATCTCTAATTCATAGATGTAATCGACTATGATGGAAAACTCTGTATTGCATTTTCCTAAGACAGAAATATTTGTTCATGTTGATCCAACCAATAAGCAGGGATCACAACTTGTGCCTATATATAGATTGGCTATTCATACTGTAAAAATTAATATATTCATTCACACAAACATTGACAAGAAATCAACTCCAAATTCCCATTGAGTTTATGAGAATGTATAATCAGGTATGGACAATTTGAAGTTGAGCAAAATATCCAAGCAACTAACTATTCAAGTAGTCATGATATGACATTTATCTTCTAGTTAAGAGATACTAAAGTTGTTTTGTCTTCTAGTCTATTATATTGTCTATATTGAACAAAGTACAACAAATCCCAAAGAGGAAGAGACAAACAAGGAAGATGATTAGTTTTGACTATTGGTATTCCATGTGCTAATTGTTGAGCCCTTCAACTATATCAATATGTTGTGTTGTGTTGTTGCTTGTCTACAACAAAAATCAATGCACCATGTTATGCATATCACATGATTAAAATTTATGCCTATATGACTATTGTCACAACAATATTAAAGCGCGACAAAGAATATTAGTGTATCATAACACAATGTTATTTTTCAAGTTTAGTTTGTGTTGAATACTAACCACTATAATTTACATCTAGCAACAAACCTCTATGCTCATATAAATGTCAAAGACAACAACCAAATCCACATAATCAAACTCTTAATAAACCTCAAATCAATTCGATCAACAAATTCTCAACCCTTTCTTATTTCTTATCACCATTGGAACCCACAAAAGCTTTTAAGATGATAACTCAAAAGGGGCAGACTTATAGAAGATCTTAAAAGTGTTGATCAGTACCTTATTTGCAAGCTAAACTAGGGCCTACCCTTCTAGAAGGATCTTTGTGAGTTGAGTTGATCGATGCCCTTGATAGGGTTAACGAGGGCTAGGTGGTACCATTCATAATGAGAGAGTTCATTAATGATCATTTTACTCCATAGTTCTCGAAGTGGCCATTTTCCTTCAAAGAAGTTTATGCTTGGGAAAACGAAATCCACGGTTAATTATTGGTTAAATCTATTGCGACACCTAAACTGTTCGAGAATGGCAGATGTCATCCTCCCAAATAATTTCAAACATAAATTATTTTGAATCCCATAAAGAAAACCAAGTTTTCAGAATTCTACTCGACATAAACCTCTCAATCCTTGCATATTTCGTCAGGGATGAGTTGGTCGATCCATCATTGAAAGTAAGTCGATTCTCATTGGAGGATTTTGTGCGAGGTGAAAATTCTAGGAGTTTAGGTTCTGAATCTTCCTCTCTCTTTCTTTTGCAGTTTAGCATTTAGTTTGTCCACATGATTTTCCTCTGGTTTATAGATGGGAGGTCTCTAATGCCTCGCTAATCCTAATGAGTCAATTATATTTGTTCGATGGTATTTTCGTCTGTGGTTGTTAGGGTTCCTCTAATGTATCTCTCATAAAATTTGCTCAGGGTTAGGGTTCGTTTAATATTTCCACTACAAATTTTGTACAAGCTAGGAGCTGGGCTGTATTGCATTGTATTTGACAATTTCTTTTGCATCCATTCATGCATGCTTTCCCATGCTTTTAAGTAGCACAGTCGACAAGGCTCATAGAGCACCCAAGGGTTCTGATAAATAGAGAACTTTTATCTATTTTCCTCTCCATGTATTGTGATATTAATGCTGAGGATTTTCAGAGTTTGTAGCATCAACTTCTTCAATTCAGTGGTTGGGCCGTCTGAGTGGAGCATTCAGGCCGAGTGGAGCGAAAAAGCCATCCACTTAGCATGCGAGTTGGAAAATGAAAAAAAAAAAAACCAGATGAATTCAAACTTGCATCTCAATCCACAGGTGAAACGCTCACCAAAGAAATGCTAACTCCCATTTCATCTCTGAAGTTAAGGCAGTAAGTAGTTCCTCAATCTAGTCGATATGCAAGGCAGTGTGATATCATTGCCTATCTACCGTAATATTGTCAGTCTCTTGACATAGAGAAGCCCCCAAAGATTGTAAGGAATGGATATGGACAAGCCGCAGAGTCAAGCTCGAACATCAGAGATTCTCTAAACTGTTCAATTCAGCAGAAATTCTACTGATTTCCGTTCAACTTCCACTGCCCCCGCACACCTCTGATTTGTTATTTCAATCAAAGACAATTTATGTTGAAGCCATGATAGCGTGCATCAATAAACTCAGCGAAATGGCCACGTGGAAATCGAAAGGGGTGCAGATCTAGAAAATCAGGTTCTCTTCTTCTTTCAAAGCATCAATGCACTAGCTCTTTCACTAGAGAGAGCTCCACGTAGTTTTACCAGGAGAAAGCTTCACGCTTGCTCAACTCCCCGATAACATAGTCTGTCTCCTCGGTGGTATCTAGAATAAAAGTATTGTTGGTTTTAATACTCAAATAGAGAGACTCCACGAAGCTTGAATTATCATGCAATCTAGAGGTCATAGGTTTCCACGCGGAGATTACACAAAGTAAGGCACGCAGTCGTGCTAAGAGGAAGCGCTAGATCGTGGAGAGATGAAAGGACTAGGTTGTGGATAGATGAAGCACCGGAACGCGGAGAGATAGAGAAACCGAGTCGTAGGTCGAGGTCGTGCAAATATGAGAGTAAGGCCAATCTTCGTGCACCTCCAGGTTCTTGTCCCTTAGAGATTCAATAGGTTAAGACGGGTAGTGGTAATTCAAACCCCCAGGATCAATATTAGGGTTCAACGGCCAGCATCCAGGCTCCCTGACTGATCTAAACATGAAACACGACACTTACGGTGCATCGTCGCTCTGAAACTTGATCTCCTCTGCAACCATACAAGTGCTCAAATCCCACCCCGTCCACCGAGAATTCTCATCTTCCATTGCTGGCATTTCAACCGTTACACGGACATAAATATACCAAACACAAAAATTCTCAGGGTTTTCAGAGAAATAATGTATGATGACTTTGTGGGGATTTGAAACCATGATATATAAACATAAGCAAAAACCAGCGATAAAATTGGGGAATTACGAAAGATGAACGAAAAATACCTCTCCAAAACTCGCAGAGGTGGTGACTCAGTGCTCCTACTGCAATCCGACCGCCGAATCATGAGCTGCTTCTGCTGAATTAGAAGGGGAGGAAACCAGAGCCTAGAGAGCTCAGCTTTAAAAGAAATGAAAGCTAATAGGAAATGACTTTGAATCTTATAGGAATGAAATGAAAGCTAATTGGAAGAGTTCTTTGCCGAAGATATCTACGAAGAAAAAGGTGATTCCGGGCAGGAAATCAGTGAGCGAGAGTAGGGTTATTGAACGCCCTGAGCCTCTGATAAGAAGCGCAGGCAATTCGCCCAGGAATGGGCAGGCTATTATATCAAGATACAGGTACTTCCATGAGAAACCGCTCTCGATAAATGTGCTTAACAGGTTCACGATTCAAGCCCCGACCTGGGTTGCCAAGGCAGCACGGAAAATCGATTTCTGGAGTGACCTCGTAGAGAAGAAACAGGAGATGAACATTGCACCTCCCGAAGGGCTTTTCTCTTCTGTTAAAGTCGATGTCGACCTAGTAAATTCATCCAAGAAACAACCAAGCTTTGACGATGACTCTCATGGATGCCCGGAATTGCTTCAGCAGAAAATGGCTCGCACGCTATTTAGGAGATATTGGGTCCAGGCTTAGGAATGGAGGATGGAAAGAAGATGATATCTCTGATATGATAAATCCCCCTGCTTCTTGTTTCCAGAAAGGCTCAGATGGCCAGAATCTCGCCAAGAGCTTGGCATCTCATGTCGATTTATCTGTTTCTCTCAGAAAGGCCAGCTAGGGTGCCTTCGTTTCCTCAACAGGATTCAGTATCGGAATCAGTATCGGAATCGTTGGACGAAAATATATGAAAAACCAAAAAGCATTTATTTTGGAGAGTAGACTCCACTTGTTAAACGCCTTATGGCTTAAAAATATTAAATTTTGAATCAATCCATTTTGAGCATTTACAATATAAACCAAGTTCCAAACCATTTACAAGACAAAATTATAGTCTTCAAAAATAAACCTTAAAAAGTAAGTCTTTTGTTTAGAAAAAAAGAGACGACGATTGAAATCCATCTCTAGACATGCTCATCATTTAAGATAAACATTTTATTGCAATTGTGAAGAACATTGACACTATCCACTCTTATTGCATCATAACAATATAGAGAACCAAGCATTGATGTACAACTCCACAAAATAAAGCTAAAAGCAGTTATGTAAACAAGTTTACACTTCTTAGTAGTAAATCAAGAAGCATTCCTATATATTAAAATGGATAGCTCCAAAAAAATAAAATAAAAGCGGGTAGACAAACAAGTTTACCTTTCTAGTGATAATTGCTTACATTGGTCAAAGTGGACTGTAACTATCAACAATCTACAAATTCTCTGCCTTGAATATAAAAATTTATGTACATTGGTAAAAGTGGACTATAACTCTCAACCATCTACAAATGCTCTGCCTTTCAGTATCAAAATACGGTGTAGAGTTACATTCTACTTCGAGTGATATACCTATAATGGAAAAGACCTCTTGAAATAGCTCTGAAAATTCATTTGCAAGTTATGCTTTATAATGGCACAAAGCAACTTACACTCATATGCTCTAAGACAACAGTTAAAAATGAATTTAGTCCATGCAAGAGAACCGTAATTAAGATGTTGCAAAAACAACTTGAGGGATCTCTATCATATGTGGAGCTAGAATCAAATATCCTTCTTCCCTATAAGGCTGTAAGGACAAGTACTATACATATGGGTATCTTCTGTTCCACTGCCATCTTATAGACCATCTTCATTTCCTTTTGCATAGAGCTTCCCACACAACAAATTTGAATCCCCTTCTATTTGTTTCAATAGATGTTGTTCCTCTTGAGACAACTGCTCAAGATCCTTGTTAGGTGATGCTAGGAGCTCTGGATCAAAAGGTGGATGGTCCCATTGTTTATTTTCCAAGGAAGAATCACCAAGTCAAAAATCAATATTCAGCTCTCCATTGTTTGTGAATTCCCCAACAATACTCAAAACAGGGAAAGAATAAGTTTCCAATTTCGCTTCATCACTTGATAGTTTATCAGAGCTACCAGAAACAGTGAGATTTGACCATATATCAAAAAAATTAGAATAGCCAAATCTAGGAATAGTAGTCTTAGCTGGTGAATGTCCTTCTTCATGCAACCAGTCTTTCAAACTTCCAACTGCAAAAATATCAGGAGTTGTTGGAAGAATGAAATCCCCAAAATCATTAAGCATAACTCTCACTTGTATTATTTTTTTTAGCTGAATTTGCCTCTGTCATATTAGTGTTTCCTATCTTCACCTCCACACTGTGATCGTTTTCTGAATTTTCCTCTACCATATTAGTGTTTCCTATCTTCGCCTCCACACTGTAATCTTTTTCCTCACTGCCATTTTTTTCTGAAACTATCTGTGCAATGGCATTGTTTTCCTCACTACTATTGTTTTCTAAAAATGTCTGTGGAATGTCCTAGTTTTCCTGACCATCCACATAATGTTTCGTGTCCCTAAACTCAAAATATGGTTGGAGAACATGAAATTCTACAATGCTACCATCCTCATTCTTTGACTCATCTTTCTAGTCAACAACAATGGGAGCCATGTTCCTTTCCTCGAGGGAAATTTGTGTACATGAAGACATCCTAGATAGTGAAGTTGATCTAAATTTATTTAGATGGTTATGTCCTAAATAATAAAGGTTTCTTTTGGAGTTTCTATCCCATATGGGCCTCTTGCTTTTGGCAAGAAAGGCATCATATTCCTCAACTATATGAAAACTTTCTAGAGATTTTGATCTCCTTGAAATACTCACGGGTGACCTCTAGTCCCTTGGTTCCTAGAATATCTCACCATGGTTAAAAGAAAGTGTATCCTTGTCTGTAAGGTATGTTTCTCCATCATCCATACCTTTCATAAGCTCCCATGTATTGACAATATATGTTTTGTCCTCTTCTGTATGTACATTCTCTTCTGATTCTCTCTCTACATATTTCTGCTCTTCAGACGGAATCCCTGATAGCAGATCCAAATTTACTCTGACATAGGTTTCCACAATCACAAGCCTTTGACCTATAAATGTTTCAGTTGTCAATGTTTGAAATCTTGAATCAGATTATGCTTATAGCAAGCTGAAAATTTGAAGATTAAGAAAAACATTTCCCCAGGAAAAAATTATCAAATTTCAGAGTAAATCCACCCTTACATATCCAATAGATCTACAATATGATAAGAGTACTTGGATCACTTAGAGGTGCCATGCAAAAGATATGAATCAATAATTTCAGGATAAAACAAAGGGAATCAAGTCTTAACAAGAAAAGCAAAAATAAGGATTACCTTTATTGCCTTTGCTGATGGAAGGAAGTATTTATTCTGGCTTAGATGGAATGGATTTCTTAGAAACATTATTGGTCTTGCAAACCAAAGCCACGAAATGATTATGACTATTTGTAAAGGCAAAGTTCTCTATTACCTGAGGAAATGGCGAGCTGAATTTATTTGGGAGACTATTTTATCTTACAACCTTCTTGGACGATCAAGAACCCATTATGAAGCTATTAATGCATCTTCTAGCCTAGCTTTAATAGACTTGGTTGATTTATGTGGAAAAAATCAGCAAACAATCGGGATCACAAGTCATTGGAAAACAATATTGCAAAATATCATTTACAAATAAAAAATGATTAGGTTTGCACAGTTAACATGCTCCTCGTAGACATAAATCTCGGGGAAAATGAATGAACGTGCAAATTATTTTACCAATTGTCAATCGTCACTACTTCAAGCTCTTCTGTGCCCCCTTTATACTGAAATGGCAAATTTTGAGCATGAAGCTTAGTACCTAGAACTTAAATTCTGGTTGTTGTGAAGAAAACAAACAGACCGACCATGGCATCTTAATGAATAAAGGAAGAAGCATTCCTTATATGGATATCTCAACAAGATACTCTGCCCTGAAGAATAAGTTAGCAGGTGTTGAAGAGTTATGGGAACATCGGTATCTTTGGAGGAGTTGTGGTAAAAATGATGTCAAAAGTTGAAGAGCATACGGGGTTTGGCGTAGGCATCAAAGCTTAGAGTACTACATGTTTGTGAGTGCATTGAGTATCTTTGGAGGTTTTGTGTGCAGCTGAAGAGCATTCTGGGGGTTGGCATAGGAGACAAAACTTCAACTCCCAAAGAATTTCCCATAAAATATTCTCCGCATGAATGTATTCGTAAGCTGAACATATTACTAATTGCTTCTTAACTGCTCCTGCTTTTCCAATTTCCTGGCAATAGCAGCGATTATGATTTTGGTGGAATTCAACCTGTAAATTTATGACTGGAGAAATTCGAATCCTAAAAGCAAAGCTTCGATATTATGTTGTTATACTTTCTTTTTGTGAGGATGTACCTTAGCGAGTTATGTCTCCATGTTAGAATGATATATGGAGGGGAATATGTAGCGTGTAGCCCTAGTATGAAACCCCTTATGCTTTTTAGCTTCACATCTGTTTTCCCTCAACACCTCCAAAGATCCCAATGTTTCCAAACTTGGGAGCTCTTCTAACAAAGAGCAACAACTTGTTCTTTGACTGATGAAAAAGCTCAATACAAGACTCCCTGGAGCTAAGCTAGCGGCAGCCATCGAATACAGTTCCCATTGTATTGCCTCACAGGAAAACAATTCTGGCGCAAATTAGCGAGGCAGAGGAAAGTTAGGGAACCGAAATTGTTCGAGGCGGTGGAAAACTTCAGCACACAGCAGGTAAACCAAAAAACCAATGGTTGAGGCAGTGGAAAACTTCAGCACACAGTGGTTAAACCAAAAAACTAGTGGAAAAACAGGAACACATGTACAAATTATATTGGATGAATGGACGACTAAAAAAGTACACATTTTTGAAAAACCGGCCTGAGAGAAAAATGCCTATCGGCGTAAAAATGTTTTATTCAGTCATTTTGGCATGTTATGTCATGCACAGAGTACTTTCATGTGCAATATGATGTAAGTGTATGTCCAAGTTTAACATTAATGAATTGCTATTCATTGAACTTAAAAACAAGTGAGTTTTAGATCATACTTTTGAGCCATTCATAATGAATAATGAATAAGCTCTTGAGTGTGTGCTCCATTGATGGGCCGGTTAGATATCCTTCGCACATGGAGGTGAAACACAAGCTTGGATCGCACCCCAAGCGCACATTAGTGTAATCATAAAGGCATTGTTTCAAACAAGGTGCAGCATAGTTGGGCTAAGGTCGTCTACAACCGTTCTGGAAAAGTTCTGACAACTGCTGAAGTGAAAGATGATATTCAATAAAAATATTCCAAATATTTAAAATTTAAATTTGATAAATGTCAAAACAATGTACTTCAATGACATGTCTCCAATTTTTAAGTGCGCAAACTATGGGTTTTGGCCTATTTTTAAATGCACAAAACATGGGTTTTGGCTTGTGTGATGTCATCTAGGTTGGGCTACATGTTTGCTCTTCTTTAAAGAAAGAAGGTGATTAATATTTAGCCTCTTGCAAGCTAACTAATGAGCAAGCATGGTACCGGCAATGGGCACAATGCTTGCTGCAACCACATTAATTGGCATGCAACAGGATAAATAATTTTTTCCAAGAAGAAAGGTCACATATTAATGCTTTTTTATTTTATTTTCATATGCACTTTTGTCTCTCTCATTTATCCCTATGCACGATCGAAAGGTAATACCATACCTTGGTTAAATGGCATAGCAAGATAGAGAATATTCCTTGGAACTCCCAACTAAAAACACCACTCTGATTTATCCAAAACACAATTAATCAGATCAACAAAGGGAAAGAGAAAATCATTTTACCTCCCTTACCTATGTATCATTTAGTCTATGAATCCACTGTTAGAGTTATTATATGTTGCATTGTTTACATATGTTCTCTCGTTCTTTTACCTTGCTATCTTATTCTTTTACCTTGCTATCGAACGTTGCTGAGGCTTTTCCTACCTTCATTACAGAGTTAGACATAGATCTAAGTCCGAGGGGAAAAAATGGCCATTTTGGCGATGACGCTCTAACTATATTTAGTGGAAGCGAAAAGCCAAATGGGATTATTGTTAAGAAATGTAATCTCATTCATCAAAAGTACATTATCTAGTTGGTTAGTTGAGTAATTGAGTAGTTCACCTTATCCTAATTAGTGACCCATAGTATTTTCTGACACTGGTTTTGTTGTTGTGTAGTCCTATTTATGTTGCTTCTTAATGATGAGAAGGCAATCAATATACCCACTTGTGTTCCATCATTTATGTTTCATTTCTTTCTTTAACATATTAACATGGTATCAAAGCATATGGTCTGATCCATTTTTTCGTCCCTTGGATACTGTAATGTCCCAAATTTTGCATTGGGTCACAATGGCCAAATCACATTTTACATATTCATGAAATTTGTCAAAGGGATGCTAAAATTCAAATAATTTCCAAGGAGGAAAATCACTAGTTTCCTAGGTTGGGGGTGGAAGCTTTGAGATTTGGAATAAGGGGGATAATAAATGATGTTTAGACATTATAAGGGGATAAATATTTAATGATGTAGCTTATTAAATAAATAAAAGAGAAAATGGAAGTGGCAATGGAGGATGAAGACACATGGAGACTATGGGGCCCACACTAGCTAGAATTCCTATGTTAAATGGTATCTTTCCCTTGCAAATTCGAATATATGGGAAGCCTAATGTTTTTGTATGGATTATAAGGTTAATATACTTGTACATATACTTCATAGGTCAAATTTGGGATGAATTGTATCTTACATGGGAGAGGAAGAGTCAAATGGGAGTTTCATGGACACTTGGCTAGATTCCCCTTACATTTATGACATCTATGACACCAATGATGGAGATTCTATGACAATTATGACACTAGTCAGATATGAAGGCTGACATACTGACATGTCAATACTGAATAGAGCATCTTAGAGGTCGAATTTGGGAGTTGGAGAAGGCCAAGAGGCTCCTACTCAAATTTGGGAGAAGAGGGAAGGTGAAGAGAGAGGGCATAGCATGAGAAGCCACACCAATTCGACTTGGAGTTGGTTTATGGATGGATTTGGAACCTTAGAAGACTAATAATTTTTATAAAAAACAGGGATCAGCCATGAGAAGAAGCTTTTTCTCATTTGTGAAATTGTCATCTGTGAATTGTGAGAGCTAGTGGATGACTAGTTTTCTTGTTTAAGCCAATTTCGAGGGTGAAATATTCCCATCCTAGTTGGTGTTTGGAAAGGTCACTCAGGTATTTCATGGAGCTTTAATGGAGTCTTATTTGCAGGTGCAAGCTACAGGAATTTCATGGACATCTCAATATCAGCTTGTTCTTCCATTCATCTCAAGTTTTCTCACCATATTTCAACTCTATGGAGTGAGGCACACTTGGTGAGCTATTCATCTATTTGAGGAAGATTCTCTTGCTCCAGTATTTTGTATTCTGATGTAAGTTCTCTTTTATTTAATTTCATAAATCTCTCAGGTCGAAAATTTAAGATATCTCATGGAACAATAACTTTGAGA
>LPNX010889955.1:0-31846 GCA_001517045.1 Pseudotsuga menziesii | reverse complement strand
TCCCCCGGTCATTCCAAAATTCATCAAGAAGCTGGAGGAAATCCCTGAAATCGCCCTTCCTGAAGAAAAACCAATGAAAATAGCCTTGGCTCTGGCTAAGAGAGGACTAGTGGGCCAGTTCATGGGGTTATGGCCTTCAGCCAAGACCACAGATGACTGGATCCAAAGGAACTGGAAGCCCAACCTGAAACAAGGTGTAACCTGTTACCCCATTGGGAGAGGGTTTTTGTGTTTGAATTCATCTCAGAAGAAGACCAGGATTTAGTCTTCAGGAATGGTCCCTACTTCATGGGAACGCAAGGCCTATATCTGAACAAATGGACACGAGACTTTGACCCTGCGATCGACCTCCCCAAAGAGGTGCCAGTGTGGGTCAGGCTCCCCAATCTCCCAATGCATTGCTGGGACTTTGACACTCTGAAGAGAATAGGGAACGGAATCGGCCACTTCATTGATAAAGCCGATAATAAAGGACAATACTCCTGCGCCAGAATCTGTGTTGAAGTGGATCTTGAAGCCGGCCTACCTGAGGCAGTAAAACTAACAGTTGGATCCTGGACCCACTACCAGAAATTGGACTACGAACACTTGCCCTTCAAATGCAGGAACTGTCAAGAACACGGCCACTTCCAAAGATACTGCCCCAAACTAGCTGCTGAAAAAGAAGATGCGGAAGGATGGCAGAAAGCGAAGAAATGGAAAACCTTCAGCAACACCAAAAACAAGAAGAAAACGATCCAAGAACCACCAAAGGAAGGCAATCCAGCGCCCAACCTTCAGGAAACTTCTAATGAGGCCCAAAACGTTGCACATGGTATAGAAGCTGGTGAAGCTCGGGGGACACAAAGCCCAAGCGATTCTGCCCTTCATCGGTCTGCCTCCAGTCTGCCAAAGGTACACACCAACTTGAGCTCGGAAATAGGAGCTGATTCCTCTGAGGAAGGTGACACTGAAGCAAGTAGTCCGTCAGTCTCTCCAAATCAACCAAAGCGGGGACGGAAGCCTGAGAAGAAAAGAAGGGAAGAACAGTCCTACAAGGATGTAGTTCAAGGCTCACAGCACACCATTCCAGAAATGATGAACACCAGATCGGGGATGAAGATAGGGAAAACCCTAAAAGGGGGCCACCCCCCTCAAACAGGCAAATAATGAAATACGTCTCCTGGAACTGCAGAGGACTAGGCACCTCTCTAAAAGAAGAAGCTATAAGGGATTTAGTAAGAGTATTGAGGCCGGAAGTCCTACTAATCCAAAAGACAAAAATGGAGGAGGAAGCTCTCCTCCGAGCAAGGAACTCGTTTTGGAAGAAAGGCCCAGGTAGGGCTGTGAGCGCTAGAGGAGCCTCGGGAGGCTTGGCAACTTTTTGGGACTCCGCAAAGCTTGATCTTGTAGAAGAAGAAGGCACCACGCATTGGCTATTCACCAAGTTGTACCATAAAGACTCCGGTCACTTTGTAAGTATCTTTAACCTATATGTTCTTGTCTCTTTTGTGGAAAAAAAAGAGTGCTGGGATTCTTTAAAAATCTTCCTAAACCAGCATAACCCTGAGAATCTAGTAGTAGATGGAGACTTAAATGTAACCCTTGCTCTAGCAGAAAGAAAAGGGGGATCAATAGTCCGGGATCCTGCCAGAGAATGGGTGGAAGACTTGATGCTGGATTGGGACCTTGTAGATATCACCCCCGATAGAGGAAAGTTCACCTGGTCCAATAAAAGATTTGGGCCTGGCCACATTGCTGCCCGCCTAGACCGGTTCCTTATTCATTCCTCCTTCCTTACTCTTGGCCTCATGGCTTCCTCTAAGATCCACGCGCATTACACCTCTGACCATAAACCAATCTCGCTCACCCTCTCCCCTGAAGTTCAGTTAGGTCCCATCCCCTTCCGTTTCAGCCCTTTATGGGTAGATCAGGATGGCTTCCTTGACATTGTGAACAAATCCTGGAACGAACCGATTTATGGGTCTCCCTTCTTTGCCTGGGAGGGAAAATTACGAAGGCTCAAAGCTGATCTGAAAACTTGGGCTAAAGGTCTAAGATCCCCTACAGATGAAAGGAAAATAATCCAGAAGGCTCTGGAATGGCACCAACTGGCCATGGAAGAGTCCCCCATCACCCTCGACTTGCTCAATAGGGAAGCTGATCTCCAAAGGAAGTACCACAAAGCGTGCAGAGAGGAGGAAACCTACTGGAGAATCAAATCTAGAACGCTCTGGCTTCAAGCTGGAGACAAAAACACCACTTTTTTTCACAAGCAGGCTCAAGCTCAGAAAATATACAACTCAATCAATGAAATTCAGATGCAAGACCAAATAATAAAGAACACCAATGGCATTAAGGAGGCTGCCCACTCCTTCTTCAAAAATCTTTATTCTGCCCCAGACCTGGACCCGATGGATCCGAACTCCTTCCCTCTCTCAGTGATTCCAAAGCTGATAAGTGAAGAGGACAACCAACTACTAAACATTCCTGTGAGCATTCGTGAAATTAAAAAAGTCCTCTTCAACATGGACCCAGACAAAGCTCCCGGGCCGGATGGATTTACAGGCCGGTTCTATGTCTCTTGTTGGGACATAATTAAAAGGGACTTGTACAGAATGATCAAGAAGGATCAGATCTGCTCCAAATTGGGAGTCAGCACTAATTCCTCATTCCTGGCTCTCATTCCAAAAGAAAAAGGAGCCATGAATTTCAATAGGTTCCGACCAATCTCCCTCTGCAATACTGGTTACAAAATCACAACCAAAATTATGGCCAACAGACTCAAAAAAATTCTGCCTAAATTGATTCCGGAAAACCAAGGTGGGTTTGTTAGAGGCAGACAGATTCTGGACAATATAATCCTAGTCCAAGAAGCCATTCATTCCAGCTACAGGAATAAAGAGAAAGGATTGGTAGTTAAGTTGGACTTAGCCAGTGCCTTTGACCGAGTCAAGCATGGCTTCCTCTTTGCTACCATGAGAAACTTCGGGTTCAATCAGAAATTTATTCAGTGGGTTAAAGCCTGCATTTCAGCTCCCTGGATAGCTCCACTGATTAATGGCTGACCTTCCAAGTTCTTCCAGGCCTCAAGAGGTTTAAGGCAAGGCTGCCCTCTCTCTCCAGTTCTCTATGTCATCCAGGCTTCCGTTCTAAGTTTCCAGTTGAATAAAAGTCTCCAAAATAGAGCTCTTTTAGGAATAAGAATAGCTCCCAAGGTCAAGGATGTAAAACACGCCGAGTTCGCTGATGACACTCTGTTATTGGGAGTGGCCAACCTCAGAACTGCCAGGAATTTCAAATCAGAACTTGACTGCTACATGAACAGCTTTGGAAGTGAAATAAACTTCCACAAAAGTAAGATTTATGGCTGGAACTGCTCCGCTCTCGAAATGCTAAACATCTCTCAAATCCTTGACATGGAAGGCATCTCATACTGGGACACCTTTACCTACCTGGGCATCCCTATTTTCAAAGCCTCTCCTAAAGTTGCCCACTGGCTGCCCCTTCTGGACAAGCTCAAAAACAAAATCCAAGCTTGGGGAGCAACCTGGCTCAACAAGGCAGGTAAAATTATTTTGATTAATTCTGTCCTCACCAATCTTCCTATTTATCAGTGTTCAGTTCTGTTAGCTCCCAAAACCATAACGAACAAGATTGAAGAGCTGCTCCAGCGTATCCTCTGGAAGGGGGGACGAAATAATGGAAAGAAGCTGCATCTTGTAAGCTGGGACAAGATCAAAAAGCCAAAGCTAGAGGGGGGCCTTCAAATCAAATATGTTTCCACCCAAAATCTAGCCATGGGTGGCAAAATTCTCTGGAACATGATTTCTGGAAAGAATACTTGGAGCAAGCAGATCCTCCGGAAAAAATACTTCACAGGAAACAGGAAAAGGTGCCTAGAAAATCCTCCTAAAATGTAGACTGGTTCTCCGATCTTCTTGCTCTGCAAAAAATCCTTGCCTTACTTCACAGCCAAGCTTACATGGATACCTGGAAATGGAGCAAACATAAAAATCTGGGACGATTCTATTCTAGGAGATCAACCTTTTAACATCCTGAACAAGCTGAGGAACATCCAAGCCTGGCTTACTGACAACAATTGCAGCACGCTGTGGGATATTTCCTCATGGGGAAATGAAGATAAAGAATCCTGGGTAAGCTGGAACCTTGGAGATTTTCCGGACGAGCTCAAGGAGGAAGCGCTGTTGCTGTTGGATATTCTTCAAGGGAAATCGCCCATCACTGCCAGTTCTAAAGATAAACGGGGCTGGGGCTCTGGCATAGGTAAATACTCTGCATCTGCTGGTTATGTTTCTATTCTGGAACGGGCTTGGGCTCCCCCCAATCCAGGCCCGTGGAAAGCTGTATGGAAATACCCGTCCATCCCAAAAATTGATATCTTCACCTGGCAATTGCTTCATAACAGCATTCTCACCAATGACAATCTCAAGAGGAAGGGCTGGGATGGACCTTCTCGTTGCCCACTATGCAAAAACGCTGAACAAAACACAGATCACTTGTTCATAGCCTGCGATTTCACTCAAGAGGCCTGGAGAATAATGCGTGGTCCCATCGTTATCAGTTTTCCCAACTCAGTCATGGAGATGGTAAGTCGCTGGATCCACCTTTATCCCTACAACCTGAGCAAAAAGAATCTTATTAAAACCACGTGGATGTGGATCCCCAAGTTCCTGTCATGGAAAATTTGGCTGGAGCGAAATAATAGAATTTTCAAGGATGAAAGCAGGGTCCCAGCTCAAATCACTGTCAAAGCCCAAGTCATGCTGTCTGAAGCATTAAAAATAAAGGCTCCCAAAAACAACATGGCCCCTCTCTCTATTGAATAAGATCAATGGTTTAAGGAGTTCCAGCCAGCTCATAACATCAATGAAGCCATGAACTCGCCCCACAAGGCCAACTGGGAAATTAGACTGGCTGAAATGGATTTTATCAAATGGAGATCAGTGCTAAATGAATGGTGTCTCTTCTTTGACGGGGCCTCGAAATGGAACCCCGGGCAAGCTGGAGGAGGCGGTATTATTTTTGAACCTTCAGGAAAAATCCATTTGTCCTATGCATGGGGCCTAGGACAAGCTTCCAACAACCAAGCTGAAATCCTGGCGCTGTGGCAGGGCCTAATCCAGGCAAGAAATATGAACATCCAAAAGATTAATATATTCGGTGATTCCAGGCTGATAATTAAAGCGGTTCATACCAAGAAGGTGCCCTCGAACATTTATCTTGCCCAAATTTTCAGGAAAGTCTGCCTCCTCCTCTCTCACTTCAGAATTTATAAGGCTCATCATGTGCTAAGGAACCTAAATAGCCTTGCGGACGCTGAATCCAATCGTGGTGCTCTTCTGAACAAAATCCAGCTAATTGTCAATGGAGGAAGCTCAATTTGCACGATCCCATTAGGATAAGGAGAGGAATATCATCAAGATCAGAAGTTGTAAGGGAATTAAGCTGGAAAGGAAAACCAGAATAGTGAATCTGAATATGCTATGTAAAGGCCCTGGCAGCCCTTTTGCCAGTATTTAATTAAATTTTAACCGTTTTTGTCAAAAAAAAAAATAAAAAAATCTAAGATATCTCATGTATTATTGTCCAATATTGAAGAAACAGTGTCATTTCCCCAATACCTTGTTATAAACTCTTGCAATCTTGATGGAATCGAATATATGTGTGCACCATTGATCATTTATGAATGAATGAACTATAATTAAATTATATAATGGGTTTCATGGTCTGTAACTAATAATTTTCAGTCATTGGGTCGAATTTCATAGCATTTGGGGCAAACTACATCTCATTTCCCCAAGGGTCCAAAACTAGTTTTTTATATCTGATTGAAGGAAGTGATAAAAGCCATGGGAGTTCGATTTGTTCTGGATATGAGTCTCTGATAATGTATTATACACATCACCTGCTTAAATTTGATAATTTGAGTGAGTTTAAGTACATTTGGGAAGCCATTTCGGCAATTACCCGGGAGGGACTTGAGCCCCAAAATTGCTAGTAAATTCATCTATCTTATTCAAAATTTGACATAGACTTTCAGAACTGATTGGAGGACCATAATACATCCCTGAACATAGTAATTAATTTATTATATCATTCATACACCTTCTCTAAATATTTGGGAGCAATTTGGCTGATGTGGAGACCAAGACACTTAAACTAGTCAAGAGCCAAAATTGTGAAAAATTTGGAAAATTGAGCATTTTAATAAAATTACAAAAAAGGGACATTACAGTGGTATCAGAGAATGATCTTGGCACCTGATGTGGTATGATATTTATGAGTACAATAATTCAGTGACCACCATTATATATTGAAACCAAAAGTGCTTTTGTTGAAGAGGAAAAAAAAAGTAGGAGAAGAAGGCATTTTTTTGGAAACTATGACTAGGCATGAAAAGAGAACCTCATATGATGGTAAGGAGATAATAAAAAGAATGGAAACTATCCTTGAATAAATGACTAAGAATATTGTGAAAGTATTCGAATTTTCGGCTATCCAAAGTTGGGAAAAATATATTGATTTTAAGAAAACCATGGGGAAAAATGCATCAGCTTGCTTGAAGGAGCAAAATGAGGAGACCCATGAACCACCTAGTTCTGAAATAGGTGAAGTAGAAGAAGTAGTACATGAAGAGGATATAAATTCACTCCCAAATTAATTTTAAAAAGATGAGGAAACATCAAATGAGAAGGAATAAGAGTACCTTGAAACTATTGAATATCATTCTAAAACAAATTCTACTATGGACATGGACCAAAGAACTTCTACTGATGGATGCTTAAACTATGAAGGAGTAGCTACTGATGGGTGCTCACAAATCTATGTTGCTAACATAGAGATCAGATTTCAAAATGTTTCTACAAGCCAGCATTCCATTAAACATGAAAATGAATACCTTGTAACAGTTGAAGAAGAAACAATATCAACTTCCCCATCACCACTTGAGCTTCATGAAGTTGGTCCAAGCAAGAAGGAAGAAGATGAGGAGGTTCATTTGCAAGAGCCTAATTTTATTGAAGGGTCCTTAAATATGAATGAAAATAAGATCCAAGAGGCCCTTAGAATACTCCATGACACTCAAGCATTGGTATCAAATTCTTGTTGGAGAGCTACTTCCTTGGATGAAACATCCTTCCTTGAAGACATGGAGAAGATTCAAAGAGCAATGTGCCAAACATAAAAGGTAATTTCATGTCTTTGATTTTTGATAGAAAAAATGTCATTGAGCCTAGTGAATGGTTACATGAAACCTACTTGAAGAATAATGAAGTTATTGATAAGCTCACAATTCAAAATTAGCAACTTCTTGAAAAGTTGCAAGACACTTGTTTTTCCTCCGATGTTTCAGATTTTCATAAGGTAGATTGCTTGGAGGATTCTCATGACATGATGGATCATGAGAAACATGAAAAATTGTAGGTTCTTGATGTGCTTGAGGATGATAGTGATGATATCAAATCACTACTAATGGTGGAAGAGGAACTTGATTTGCCTCTTGAAAATGGTTACACAATTTTTAAAGAAGTGCATAATTCCACCACCTTGGAAGCAACCCATGAGGAAATTTTTGCATTTTTTAGGGAGGTGAAGAATCCTACCCCTATGTATCCTTCACATTATGACAATTTTGCACTTACTGTTCATTTGGGTGATTTGGTTCTTTCTCCTACATCCTACACTTCTAAATTTTGCAGCAGTCATCCTAATGAAGTATGAGTGAAAGGTTTCTTTTTTATGGTGCCACATGAAGAGCATGGACATTCTATTTCTCCTTTTGATTATGGAATTATTAGAGCACCATCTTATTTACATTTTCAGTAGCATCCTTTTTTACATTATGATTATACACATCTACATGGGTGCACCTATGATGTTCACTTGAGTCACTTGGAGACTCATGATTTTCCTTGCTCATTTCCTAGTCTATTTGAAGCTGGAGGAACTTCATCCCACACTTGGGTGAAGAGGTATATGATTGAAGAACATTATTATTGGCAACAAAATCCTCTGATGTTACATGATGATATACATATTCAAGAGTGTATTGATGAGACTTCTTTGAGCCACTTGAAGTCTTCATGTTTTATTTGCTCCTTATTTGGTTCATATTTTGGTGGAGGTTCTTCATTAACTTCTTGGATGAAAGAACAAATGGCTGATTATTATTTTGATGCATATTAAATTCTTTGGGAGCAGCATTATAGGACATGGGATCCTGACCTATGTCATTGGAGCAGATTTGATTGGTCACTTGAAGCATGTATGCACTTGGAAAATGGTAGTCTACTCACTTGGAGGTATAAGCACTATATACTTTTATGATATATATTATGCACTCATGATGTTTGGAAGAATGCATATAAGAAAATGGGATCTAGGAATTCTCTTTCCAAATGGTATGGGTTGGAGAGCGCTCTTAATTGTTGGAGTGCAATGCAAGCAATGGGACCCTGGGATAGTTTTTAGTCCCATTGATTTCAAATTCTTTGGGTATGGGAGATGGAATCCCCACTTAATAAGGTGATTTTAATCAGAGTAGTGCAATAGAAATCATGGTGGTTCTTCTATGAAATCTTCATGGAATCTCAAAGACTCAAAGTGGGCAGCTCAGTGGCAACTTCAAAGAATCATACAGAAAGCAGGTTCTTCAACAACCATGTTTGAATTTGCCCGAGGACAAGAAATATTCGGAAGGGAGGATTTGTAATGTCCCAAATTTTGCATTGGGTCACAATGGAAAAATCACATTTTACATATTCATGAAAGTTGTCAAAGGGATGCTAAAATTCAAATAATTTCCAAGGAGGAAAATCACTAGTTTCCTAGGTTGGGGGTGGAAGCTTTGAGATTTGTAATAAGGGGGATAATAAATGATGTTTAGACACTATAAGGGGATAAATATTTAATAATGTAGCTTATTAAATAAATACAAGAGAAAATGGAAGTGGCAATGGAGCATGAAGACACATGGAGACTATGGGGCCCACACTAGCTAGAATTCCTATGTTAAATGGTATCTTTCTCTTGCAAATTTGAATATATGGGAAGCCTAATGGTTTCAGATGGATTATAAGGCTAATATACTTGTCCATATACCTCATAGGTTGAATTTGGTATGAATTGTAACTTACATGGGAGAGGAAGAGTCAAATGGGAGTTTCATGGACACTTGGCTAGATTCCCCTTACATTTATGACATATATGACACCAATGATGGAGATTCTATGGCAGTTATGACACAAGTTAGATATGAAGGCTGACATATTGACATATTGAGATTTCAGGACTGAATAGAGCATCTTAGAGGTTGAATTTGGGAGTTGGAGAAGGCCAAGAGGCTCTTACTCAAATTTGGGAGAAGAGGGAAGGTGAAGAGAGAGGCCACATGGCATAGCATGAGAAGCCACACCAATTCCACTTGGATTTGGTTTATGGATGGATTTGGAGCCTTAGAAGACTAATAATTTTTATAAAATACAGGGATCAGCCATGAGAAGAAGCTTTTGCTCATTTTTTAAATTGTCATTTGTGAATTGTGAGAGCTAGTGGATGACTAGTTTTCTTGCTTAAGCCAATTTCGAGGGTGAAATATTCCCATCCTAGTTGGTGTTTGGAAAGGCCACTCAGGCATTTCATGGAAATTTAATGGAGTCTTATTTTCAGGTGCAAGCTACAGGAAGTTCATGGACATCTCAATATCAACTTGTTCTTCCATTCATCTCAAGTTTTCTCAACATATTTCAGCTCTATGGAGTGAGGCACACTTGGTGAGCTATTCACCTATTTGAGGGTGATTATCTTACTCCATTATTTTGTATTCTTATGTAAATTATCTGTTCTTTAAGTTCATAAATCTCTCAGGTTGAAAATCCAAGATATCTCATGTATTATTGTCCAACATTGAAGAAACAATGCCATTTCCCCAATACCTTGTTGTAAACTCTTGCAATCTTGATGGAATCAAATATATGTGTGCACCATTGATGATTTATGAATGGGTTTCATGGTCTATAACTGATAATTTGTAGCCATTGGGTCGAATTTCACAGCATTTGGAGCAAACTACATCTCATTTCCCCAAGGGTCCAAAACTAGTTTTTATATCTGATTGAAGGAAGTGATAACAACCATGGGAGTTCGATTTTTTCTGCATATGAGTACCTGATAATGTATTATACACATCACCTAATTCAATTTGATAATTTGAGTCAGTTTATGTACACTTGGGAAGCCATTTCGACAATTAACCGGGAGGGATTTGAGCCCCAAAATTGCTAGTAAATTCATCTATCTTATTTAGAATTTGATATAGACTTTCAGAACTGATTGGAGGACCATAATACATCCCTGAACATAGTAATTAATTTATTATATCATTCATACACCTTCTCTGAATATTTGGGAGCAATTGGGCCGATTTTGAGACCAAGACACTAAAACTAGTCAAGAGCCAAAATTGTGAAAAATTTGGAAAATTGGGCATTTTAATAAAATTACAAAAAAGAGACATTACACATACGGCAAGAGTTTTCACAAGGTGGAAAGAACACATATATCCGATCTCACAATTGGAGGTTGTTGTTTGTTGGATGAGGCGATTGGAAACACATCAACATGGAGGACCGACAAAGTTTTCTTCACAGCCTAAAGAAAAGGGAGAACTTATTTTCCTTCTTTTACCCTTTTGGAGTGCTGACGCACCATGTCTAAAGGAAAAGTGTGTCACTGGCACCAGTGACGCACCCTGCATGAAGGAAAAGTGCATCGGTGATGCACCCTACATGAAGGAAAAGTGCGTTAGTGACACACCTTGTCTAAAGAAAGATAGCATCGATGACACACCTTGTCTAAAGGAATAGTGCGTCAATCAATGTTCACTTACAAGATTTTTTATTGACGCACCCTTCTGTCGTCCTATGCTAGCTATACAAGCTGTGTCACTGATTTAAAGAACCGGATTTTCTATCAGATCTCTGGATCTAGTTTGATCAAGCAAATAGTATAAGAAGATGACTACTACTAGCACAAGCACCTCAAATCTGAAGCAGATCTCTCAACCCGTATTGACCATTACTAACTATGAGTTTTGGCCTATCAATGTGAAGGCATTTCCCCAGCTCAACAAATGTTGGGATATGATTGAAATTGAGCTCAAAGAACTCAATACAAATGCTCGAGCTGCAATGAGTAATGTCCAGAAGAATACCGTAGAAGCTCGTCGAGAGCAAGATCTCACGCCCAAATGGCTGATCCAAAGCTGCATTAAGGAGTCCATTTTAGCGCTAATCTCGAGAGATACCAATTTACATCAAGCTTGGAATCTGCTCGCGTTCTCCTACAAGGGATCATATCAAGTGAAAATGGTAAGATTGCAAAATCTTCGTTTTCAATTTGAAAGTCTAAAATTGAAGGAAACTGAAAATATAGATCAATTTATGACTCGGGTTTCGGGCATTGTGATCCAATTCCAAACCTATGGTGAGGTTATGGAACATAAATTAGTTGTTCGAAATATTCTTCGATGTCTCACCAAGAAATTTTCTATGGTATTGACTGCCATATGTCTTAGTTTACCCTAGAAGAATTGATGGGATCCCTTCTATCTCATGAAGCTCGACTCAATCTAGAAGAAGAGTCATTGACAAATGCTTTCAACACCCAATATTCCCTCAACATATGTCGAGGCAGATTAGGACGAGGTAGAGGAAGAATAGGCTAAGGGTCTCATCATACAGAGGACAGAACTAGTCATGAACATTTAGATCACTTAAAGCACTCTCAAAACTCTTAAGGTTGGAGGGAAAGAGGCAAGAGATGGAACAATATGTCCAATATTAATTCTAACTACTGCAAGAAGTATGACCACTATGAATGAGAATGCAGAAAGAAGCAATCACACCAAATCAGTGGTAGATCCAATGTATCTAAAGAAGAAGAAGGCTCGTTAGAGGTTATGTTCCTCTCCTATCAAGCAATCGAAGAACATTGCAACTCATATTTATGGCTACTAGATAACAGTTGCAGCAATCACATGATAGGTAACAAGTAAATTTTCTCTAGTTTGGATTCCTCTGTTGTTACAAATATCAAGCTAGGAGATGACTTTCTGGTTCCAACAAAAGGAAAAGGTATTGTTCATGTACTTACAAACCAGAATGAGAATAAATTTATTCATGAAGTCTTCTATGTACCAAATATGAATGTTAATTTGATCAGTATAGGTCAATTACTTCAGAGCAAGTATGGTCTTTGATTTTATGATACATACTATGGAATTTGTGATAAACCCCCTAGTAGGAGACTGATAGCTAAAGTTGAAATGACCAAGAACAAAATATTTCCTCTTAGTATTAGAAGTTCCAACCTTCCACAATTTGTAGCACATATTGTTTCTAGTCTAGATGAAACTTGGTTATGACACTATAGATTTCGTCATCTTTCCTTCAAGGGTCTCATTATCGTGTACAAACAGACCATGGTCAAGGGGTTACCAGTTATACATGAAAAATATAGATCCTATGAGGATTGTATCATTGGTAAACATCAAAGGGACAACTTCCCCACTTCCACATCTCAAGCCAAAGAACATCTTGAGCTAGGTCATACAGACCTATGTGGACCCAAGTGAACCCAGGTGAACCCAACCCATAGGAGGTAGATTTTATTTTCTGACATTTATTGATGATTTTAGTAGGAAAATATGGGTTTATTTCCTCAAGAACAAATCAGAGAACTTCTCCAGGTTCAAAGAGTTCAAGGCCCTGAATGAGAAGCAAGCTGGAAAGTTCATTAAAGTTCTTAGGTTAGATAGTGGAGGTGAATATGATTCACATGAGTTTATAGATTTCTACAAACAGTGTGGCATCCATAGACAGTTCACCACCAAATACACTCCACAACATAATGGAGTTACTGAACGAAAGAACCAGGCCATCATGAACATGGTCTGTAGCATGTTGTCACACAAGAAGCTATCAGATGAGTGTTGGGATGAAGTTGTTGCATGCTCAGTCTACTTGCTCAATAAATCATCCACGGTGACTATCCAGGACAAGATTCTTGAAGAAGCATGGAGTGGCACTAATATTAGTGTTGCACATCTAAGAGTTTTTTGTTCTGTTGCATTTTCTCATGTACTTGATGAACTTAGAAGAAAGCTGGTTAAGAAGAGTGAGCGATGCATTTTCACTGGTTACAGTGAACAACACAAGGCTTACAAGTTGTATAATCCTGTCACCAAAAATATTGTGGTGAGTAGAGATGTGAATTTCATTGAAAACAAATCTTGGAGTGATCCTTCATACATACAATAACAAGAAAGTTTAGATATGTCATATCTACCTCTTAGACTTCCAAGATTGGAAGTACATTAGCCAGAATAAATACTAGCATACAATCCACCTCAGAACCAAAAAACCAAAAGTTTGAGGGAGCTATATGAGCAGACTCCTATTATTGATGAGCAACTTCAATGTGCTATGTTTTCCTATCAGCACGCAACTTTTGATGAAGCAATAAAGGATGCACAGTGGGTACAAGCAATGAATGAAGAGATCAATTCTATTGAGAATAATCAGACTTGGGATCTTGTTGATATCCCTACAAACAAAACCAATATTGGATTCAAATGGGTCTATAAGACCAAATTGAATGAAAAAGGAGAGCTTAAAAAGAACAAGGAAAGGTTGATTTCCAAAGGATATGCACAGTAGTATGGCGTAAACTATGATGAAACATCTGCTCTTGTAGTAAGGATGGATACTATCAGAGATGTACTTGCCATTGTAGCAAAAAATCAGTGGCATGTTTATCAAAGGGATGTGAAATCTTCCTTTCTCAATGGTATTCTTGAAGAAGAATTCTATGTAGACTAGGCACCTGGATATACTGTCAATGGTCATGAACACAAAGTGTTTAAGCTGAAAAAGGCCTTATATGGTCTAAAACACGCTCCATGAGCTTGGTACAGTAGGATTGACTCCTATCTCATCAACAATGGGTTTAACAAAAGTAGCAATGAGCTCACTTTGTATGTAAAAACATATTAGAAAGGTAAAATGTCGATTGCATGTCTTTATGTTGATGGCATGATTTACACTGGTAATTTGATGCTTGAAGAATTGAGGACAGTCATGAAAAATGAATTTGAGATGACTGATCAAGGTATGATGAAGTACTTCCTTGGTCTAGAGGTTACTCAAAGTGATCAAGGTAATTTCATTTGTCAGCATAAGTATGCTATTTATGTTTTGTAGGGATTCAGAATGAATAAATGTAAACCAATATATATCCCCACTGCTTTAGGAACCAAGTTAACAAAGAATTATGATGAACTAATAGTAAATTCTACACTCTATAAAAGAATAGTAGGAAATTTGATGTATTTGACTGCAACCAAACCTTATTTGATGTATGTCGTCAGTCGTATTTCTAGATTTATGGATTCTCCCAAAGACTCTCACTGGAAAGTTGGAAAAATAATTATGAGATATGTTGCAGGAACACTTGGATATAGCCTTTGGTACACTCATTCACAAGACAATACTCTCACAGGGTACATCGACAACGATTTTGTAGGAAGTATTGATTATAGGAAAAACACATCTAGTTATGATTTTCATTTGGATACAAATCTGATCTCTTGGGCATCTCAAAAGCAACCCAGTATCAGCATGTCATCTACAGAAGCAAAATATGTAGCAGCGGCCACCATAGTAGCTTGCCATGTAGTTTTTCTAAGAACACTTTTAAAGGATATGTGACACATAGAAAATGATCCAACTCCTATCTTCTGTGACAATAGTTTTGCAATAACATTGTCCAAGCATAATGTTGTTCATAGAAAGAGCAATCATATTTACAATCGCTATCATTTCATTAGTGAGTTAGTCAATAATGGAGATATTACATTACTGTTTTGTGGCTTTAGGGAGCAATTTGCTGATATGTTAACCAAACCATTGGGAACACATGCATTTGAGTTTCAGAGACATCAATTAGGGATTGACAACGTTGATAATATTTTCCCAGTTGAGATTAAGGGGGTGTGTTAAGAAATGTAATCTCACTATTCAAAAGTACATTATCTAGTTGGTTGTTTGAGTAGTTGATTTGGTCACCTTATCCTGAGTAGTGACCCATAGTATTTTCTGACCCATGGTATTTACCCGTGGTTTGTTGTTATGTAGTCCTATATATGATGCTTCTTAATAATGAGAAGGAAATCAATATGCCCACTGGTGTCCCATCATTTCTGATTCATTTCTTTTATTAACATTTTAACAATTATAATGAAGGTATTCACTTCGTTTTATTTCGCATGCAAGTATGAAGGTTAGTTTCTAAAACCTAAAATATACTATGTGATGGTCTATGGTGTTGATGCTCTCTCTGCTCTCAAAGAAAGAGAAGTTAGGACAAGAATCAATGCGATGATACTTCTACTTTTCATATGGGGTCTAAACGAGGTAACTTGACTCATCCCTTGACCTACAACTATTAGTGGGTATTTCCATGCCTCATTACTTGATTTTACCAGGTATTTCCTTACCTCATTGCTTAATGTTATTGGGTTTTAATACCTTGGGATCTCTTGTCCTCCCACGATGCTTAGTTAAATTTTTCCATTAGTCAAATGGAAGTAGCTAGTTGGATGCCCATACATCAAGTAAAGAAGGCCAGTACCTAGGAAGGTCTCACTTGACATGTCTTTCCCGGTATTCCAGAAATCCGGTCTATACTTTTTTTTAATCCTATATTCAAGAAGGAACCAAGCCAACAATACCAGCAACAACCCACGTGAGGCATTCTCCAAGGATTAACATAACAAGAACTTGAATTCATTCATATTTTGAAAGAACCAAGCCAGCGATACTAGCAACAACCCGCGTGAGGCATTCTCCAAGGAATAACATAACAATAACTTGAACTCATTCAGATTCCTCTCTTTCGACTTCCTCTCAAGTAACCCACAATGCTTTACATTTTGTTATCTGTATTCGATATGTTTAAGTGAAGAATATTTAAAGAACAATATTTTGATATAGGGTTTCTAATGTTTTCTTCATTTGTTATCAATTCTCATTTATTTTTTGGTTATCGATGTAATACCCCCTCCATTAATAATTATTATTAATTCTGCTCGAAGAATACTTTATTTATTATTTTATTATTTTTTACTGAAAAGTCAAGAATAAAACATTTTGTAATAAAAACATTTTTATTCAATACAATATGTTGAGGGGGACAAAAGTGGAGATAATTGTTGAAGAGTGTTTGTTGACTCACAAGAGGAAAAAGACAAGTGGCAGAAACCACTGAGTGAGAACTCAAGATGCAGGAGGCATCATTTCCAAAACTCAGGTCAGCACTCCTAGTTGAATGCTAAAGAGAAGGAGGCTCATAAATGACCAAGTCATAGGAAAAATACTATAAATTAATATGTCCATAAGCAATAGGAGGATAGCATTGAACGAGGATTAACATCTGTGAAATGCAAGAGATGGCGCATTGAAATATTTTTCTCTTGTGGTTCAACGAACAAGCTCGAGGTTCTAGAGCAAGTAGCTTAGCTACTCTAGGAGTTGGTTGGGAGGAACAACTTCTCCACTTTTGTTTTCCTAGCATTGGTGCCAGGTTTATACTTTATAGTTTTAATTGTTGTAGAATATGATTAAATCCTGGATCTATTGTAGGTTAATATAAATTCTAAATTGTTTTCAACTAGATTATTGTTGTTATACTTGTACCTGATGGAATGAAATCATTTATTTCTAATATGTACTGTATAATCCTATATTAGGCTGTAAATCTCCTATATGCATTATTTTCCTAAATTCACCTCAATCTACAATTCCAGAATTGAAGTGTCGACTAAATATATGATCTCTAGTTATTCTATAGATCTGCATTTTCTAAGTAAGAGAATAAAATCCATATAGGAATGACACTATCGTAAATTCCTACACAGAAAAAACCTCATTTAGACTATATAGATTGTCTAATCAACTTAGTGTTGCATAGATATATGATTATGAAATCATGAATAAAGGCAAGAAAAGATTACAGGAAAATAGATAACTTCCTGCTCTATTGATTTTACAAACCCCAAATCAAACCGAACCATGTCTGCACACATTGAATAACAATGTAAAGGTCACAGGATCGAATCCCTTCAAGGTATGTAATAAATAGAACTACAAATTAAAGATCTACTTCGTATATTCGGGTAGTTATACATTACATCCATTACTGTTCTCTTAACGATCTCTTACAGATCTCATCAATTTTTATAATGAGAATTATGGATACAACCAATCAAAACACAAGGAACATTAATATGCTAAATCTTGTTTTTCTTCAAGATATTTGAGACCTTAAGGGTCGAGTTGTTGAAACCTAACCAACACCATAATGGTAGAGTCGTAATTCCATCTCGTGGCTGGCCCAGATTATTCAAAGGCAGAGCCTCGACTCTTTTATACGTTAGATATCATCACTTACATAGATCGTAGAATCACGTCCTATAATTTATCTAAACGCTTAAAACCCAAAATAAACACATACAGACTCACAGTTGCAAACCTTTAGTTTAATTGCGGAAGGTGAATTGCGGGTGGTTTTTAACAAACCCAACTTCCACCTGACCATCTTTTTGGAAACGAGGTATACAATTTTTCCTTTCATATATTTTAAACTAAAAAGAATGTTAGTGCCAATATATTCCACGACTCATTTTCATTCTCATGTAATTATATTTAATTGATACACTTATATATCATCTAAAGAATAAAAATATATTCCACATAAAACTAATATCATGTAAAACCATATTTTCTTAATATATATTAATTATTCAATAAAAGATCACAAATCTGCAGTGCATCTACCACATTTCATTTTCTTTACCCTTCAATCTCTCTCATAAAGAACAATACCAGCTTACCAAATAGCCTTATTGCAAGGCTTTTCTTTAAAAGAGAATACAATCATACGTAGCATATCAACATATTTCCATTTAAACTAACTGGACTACAAAGCATACCATCACGGTTATATACTTTAAATACAATTATCATGTGAATTAAAGGAGAAATCCATGCGTAATAGTTATAAACAGTGTGGGTTATATCTTCTTAAAATATAAACACATTCACCAAGAGATTTATGGCTCCCTTAAGAGCTTCGCTCTCTTCAAAGCAGTGAAATCTTGGAACAAGATTTCCATATGACCGTATTAAGACACTAACACCCTCTTTCTCTAATCATGGAAAATATACACAATCATCTAGCAAACATTCAAGGTATTTAAAATACATTTAATAACCACTCCCCAAGCCTCGGTTGAGTCCTTTCTATCTGTGTATGCTCAGATTTGAAATAATATATATATATATATATATACACTGCGAAATGGAGTTTGTTATAAACTGCTCCTCCATATTTATTAATAAAGAATCTCCCCTTCTTAATCGGGCTTACACTTGCCATGTCAAAGCGTAATCCTTAGTTAAAGATTATATGTATATTATAAAGACATTTTTACGATGTATATTATAAAGACATTTTTACGATGATTTGTTTTAAAGACTAATCCTCCAATACTATTAAAAACAAGAGCCACGTGGTGGCAATGTCTCCGACATTGCTACATATGATACAAAGTTAATTACAGTTATTTAGTGCTAAAGAAAACAATTTATTTTAATTCACAACATAAATTTACATCAATGAAATAATTAAGTTTTAAAAACTTCTCATTTCAAATGTATATTTGATATACGGCATGGGAATTAAAAAAGTATCAACCAATGCATTGAACAAGTTGTTGTCGTTGTGATCTCCGTCTTGCAACATTGTTGTAGACGTGGACTTAAACAAAGCGCAATCCAAAGAAATGTCGTTTGTGATTGATGTAGCTGAAGTATGGATACACATTGGCCATGAAGGGACCCCGTTATCTGACAAAAATCTGGGTATTTGATTCATGGTGTCTTTCATATCGGTTCCGAAGGCTCCATTAGACAACAGGTAGCCGGTGGTAACACCCAAGGAGTGAGTAGTAGAGACGTTGATTATACTCTGAAAATTGACGTTCTAAATCACGGTTTATACACTTATTTCCACCCTTGATGTGTATAGGAGATTCAGTATACTTGTGATGCCTAAACACTACCTTTCTAACCCTTATCCCTGAGCACCATTGTCTAAAAAAGTTGGAAATGTTTCCAATTCCTTCATTTCTATTATTGATACTTCTCATTAGATATCAAATCCATCACTCTATGGCCTTACATCATCCATGGAATTACCCATTGCAACATTATATAATAGAAAACCCATGACACCATTACACTACCCAAAATCCTAAATATAAAACCAGACTTTATTGTAGCTTCGTTGCTCATTCTTTGATCCGCATCTTCCTTCTCATATTTCCTTCTTGCTCTTGCTTCTACTACTTTGTTATTCCTCTCTCTTTTCTCTTACCTCATACTTCTTTATATACTTGTGGAGCTAAGTCCAAAACCATTGTGATTGATAAGGATTTCTAAAACTCCCCCTACTTTACCCATGCTTATACCTGCCATTTATGATCCATTCCAAAACAAAAGGATCCAATTGTGAGTTAATTACAAGTCATATCCAAATACATGCTTCATAAGATGGAAACATAGATAAAAGTGAACAACTTGCCCTTATTAAGAGACAAAACACAAAATTAATTAATAGTTTTCAAATTAATTACTATCTTAAAAAAGGGAATGTAATGATAGCCTTCTCTTAAAAAATCAATTTAAATGTTTACACTGTTAGTGAAAATGAGTGTTAAAAGGTATTGTGAATGTTAAGGGTGAAGAGATTTTGGGTATCCATTTATAAAGTTAATGAGAGTTATATGTAACATTATAAAAAATATTATTTTGATTAGTAAGTAGGCAATTGATTTATTAATGATTTTTTTAAATATATTTATTATCTTAATAGAGAACTGTGTATTTAAATAATTGCTGACATAAATCAAAACCATAAAACACAAGATCATAAATCAATTCAAAGCAATTGACTTGCAAAACTCTTACTGTTGAAAAAACACAAAATCTCCTACTAAAACAAGTCTCCATCTACCCAAGTAATTGTCATACATAAATAGGTTAGGTCTAGATGCCTTGAAGGTTGTTTTCAAATTTATAATTGGGGGTCTAACCTTGCGGTAGACCAAAGGAAACTTGATTTTAGATACCTGAAATTGCTTGGTATTCTCACATTTGCAAAGCTCTTTGGGAATGGTGGTTGTCTTAATAATCTAGATGCAGGGATAACGCACCCTGTGACAAGAAGCCAACTCATCATACATCTGTTCAAGAACACCATTCAATGTGGTATCTCGGTATTCCTTGTACCTATTGTGGTAACCATTTCTACTCTGGTAGCGAATCCAAATACCAAATTTTTTTATCGTTGTTGGATTTTTCTCAAAGTTCTATAAATAGAATAAAACAAAATCTATCAGTCTCCTAATGCAAAATTGAAGTGAAATTTTAGTGGATGATGTCACAACAATACAATGTCAAAAATCATACCTCATTAATGGCAAGTATTTTACCAATACTCTTCTTCAGCTTTCTCAAAAAAATACTTTAGAAATCAACAGGTCATTCGCGAAAAACGAGTTAACCTCCACTTAACAAAAAAAGGCCATAATTTCTTGTTGTATGTGGATAAATTAATATTAAAAAATTTCCCAACGTCAATAGAAGACTGGTAGAATAAACCTGAGAGAGAAAACAGGTAGCGTTATTAGCAAACAAAAAAATTGTTCTTCGAATATGCAATCCACTGAAGATGTGATGTTTGGACACAAAACCTATTGTCTATGCTCTCGGTGGACCAATATAATGAAACTATACTCACCAAATGAAATAATACTCACCAAAACTTCAACTTATCTCATACTTAATTTGTAGCCCATAGTTTCATTTGGAAGATCTTGGGATGTTCATCGGTTGGTGTTGGCAGAGATTGTCCAACAACCTGGTGCTAATGGAACTGTAGATAAAAACATAAAACAGAGAAACTCAATTAAGAATAAAGCATAGGTGGGACACCGAACATCAATATATAACTGCTTAAATTAACTATAAGCACTACTTGTGAAGGCATTGTCACTTCATATCAAAACAAGAGCCACAAGGTGGGAATCTCCTGCGTTATTGCAAATTAGTTTTTTTGGAATTTGCAAAATAAACATTTGAATTATAAATAAATTGCACTATGGTTAGTTGGTGATTGACTTTGAGCTATGGAGAAAATTGAATTATTTATGAAACCATATATTTATCTTCTCTGATTTGGAAGCTTTGAATTAAAATTTGAAATCAATGATTTTGATATTTGATTCAAAATAAAAATTACAACAAGAATATAATGTGGTTGGCTGGAGGCTTAAAGAGGAACAATGCTAAGTAAACCATTTTGAATCTTTAAACCATTTTATACATCATTCACATGTTTATGTGTTTGTAGATGCTATATGCATCTCAGGTTGTATATTTGTAGGTGCTATATGCATCTCAGGTTGTATAAATTCAAGTACATTATTTTTAGTTTGAAAAAAGTACATTAGTTTTCGTTTGAAAAAGTTACTACTTGGACAAACTCACTTCATTTTGTTTGAAAACTCTTCTAAAACTTATAAAGAATTTTGGAATTTTTCTAAATTTGCAGTTTCACTAAATTCACGTGAATTTCCATTATAAAACTTTACTAGCTAATTTATTTCCATTATAAAACTTTACTAACTAATTTACAAATTTGAAGATGACTTACGTATGATGTATGTGGGCAGGTTTAGGGAACAGAAACCAAGAAATAATTAGATTTTAAAAATAAAAAAGTATATATAATAAGTCAATATTATAGTTGAACTTTAACATTGAACAACAGTCTGCCCACCGTATTTTCATCTACACACGGTAGGATGTCAGGAATAAAATGATTAACAACAGTCTGCCCGCCATATTTTCATCCACACAGGGTGGGATGTCAGGAACAAAATGATCATTTTATGCTTACGCAAGCTCGCCGCCGAGTCTTGGGGCACAAAGTCCCAAGCCTACGTCACCTATATAAACCAATAAGAAGTAATATAAATGAAGATTTAAATAATTCCCCCCCAAAAAGTTGATACAAACTAAAGCAAAAATTATATGATTTTATTGAAGTTGCTACAAATTAGTCCAAATAATTGTCCTGACCGATTCATATATATCTCCTTATCGTGGACATAAAAACTGAAGATAAATTAGGTAGTCATCCAATATATTATCCATTATGTTAAATTCATATGTAAAATATGTTACAACACAAACTACACTAAATGGTTTTGAGAAAGATACAAACTCAATGAAAGTAAATGGACTATCAGTTGAAGTAGAAACAATTTTATAAGAAAATAGTTGAGGCTTCAGTTCTTTTGCGCCTTGGCGGGTATGTAATCCCACTGGCCCCGAACTCCAACTAAGATCGTATTGAGCATATACACGAAAGAGTAAACCAAAATTCCATTGTCAGTCCAACTGTTTGCACGATATTCATTATGAACAGTCGTCATAACTAGGCCAGAATCATATTTTGGCAAACGCTCACCAAGAAGATAACTGCCTATTGCCTACTTCACCCAAGCTAAGCCAAGTAGAGCACTGTACATCCATCTTCCAAAAGTCTGTACTCCCCAAACTGTTGCTGATGTGCTGCATGATACAATGGCCACAATCTCAAAAACTACCACTGCCCAAACGATAAGAACTAGTTGTTTATGCTTTCTTGCGTTCCCATGAGATGTGCCCAAATACAAATGGAAACAATCCATGGCCAAACCAATAACAATGGCCGCCATTATAATAGCAACTCTAGTTGTAGAGAGTGGTATGGAGTGTGTATAATGCCATTTGAAAATACCT
Organism: Pseudotsuga menziesii; assembly: GCA_001517045.1. Classification (NCBI taxonomy): domain Eukaryota; kingdom Viridiplantae; phylum Streptophyta; class Pinopsida; order Pinales; family Pinaceae; genus Pseudotsuga; species Pseudotsuga menziesii. Next base: position 8,879 of record LPNX010889955.1, on the reverse strand, counting down.
CCTTCAATTGCAATGAGCATAGCCCAACCAATAGAACAAATCAAGTTCATACAAGCGCCAATAATTGATAAGGTTCTGAGACTTGGAAAACCTCTGAAGGTGAGCACTTGGAAAACATCGATGTCCTCAGACTGGACCACTTTGCTATTATTAACAGACCAGACTTGTGACGACTTGACCTGAGTGTTAGTTACAAATGCATCGATAGCGAATCCATTTCCTCTGCTATCGAGAAGATAATCCCTTATTGCCCTTCTTGCCACTACAAAAGTAGAGAAACCATCAGTTCTTAACCAGCCAGTGAGTGCAAGGTTTAAGAACATTTCTATTAACCTTCGCACTATTAAAGAACCTGGGCTATATTTGACTTTGATTCCTTTGGATTCCACGATTTCAGAAGACATGTAATTTTCTTCGGCCCCCAAAGACATGTAATTTTCTTCAGGCTTACACCAAAGAGTTAACACTGGAATAATTTATCTTAACTAACACCATTAAAGCAACACCACTGATAACCTAAATTAATTTTGTTAATAAAACAAGAATACAACCGAAATTAGTGTAATCCATTGGTTTAACTCGGAAGCACACTTGCAACCATCCCTTTTGTTCCCTAAGAGCCTCGCTGAGCATGCATGAATGAATGCAAAAGAATTTATCAAATACCCATGCAATACAGCCAATTCTTGGCATTTTAGTTTAAAAATTAAAATAACCCTAACCCAAAACATATTTTATGAGCTACGCATCAGAGTAACCCTAAAGCCTCAAATTAGAACCACCACCTCAAATTCTAACCACCAGGGGCCAAAAAATCATCTAAAAGATATGATTCCATCATTATTAGAGTTTAACTCATTCTGCACAAGCAACACACTTGCAACCAACAATAAGGAGTTCAAAGGAAAATAAATAGATGAAAACAAGAGCATCAACATCACAGCCGCAACAAATGGAGAGGATAATGTATGAAAACAACCCTGCCCATCAATATTGAAGATTGATTTCTCAGAGCCCTTGTGTTCTTGAGAGCCTCGCCGAGTAATGAAAACAAATAAAAATAAAACGAACAACCATGCAGTTTGCCACGTTTTCAACATGTATCTTGCCATGCTCTTAGTATGCAGCTTGTCATGCCTGCATAGACTGCAACAAATTAGTCTACATGAAGCTCTGCATCCCAGCGTCAAAGTTGTCAAAATATGTCAAATTTAGAAACCAAAAATATGTTTTCACAATAAGAAAGCTAGGTATCAAAACATTAGGAAAAGAGGTAAAAATTATTGATAAAAATTTGAGAAATTTATGTAGCAATGCCAAAACCTGATAAATACATAATTCTAAAAGCAGAGAAAATATTTAATTTAATTGTTTGTACACAAAGTATGATGTATGTAGGCAGGTTTAGGGAACAGAAACCAAGAAATAATTAGATTTTAAAAATAAAAAGTATATATAATAAGTCAATACTATAGTTGAACTTTAGCATTGAACAACAATCTGCCCACCGTATTTTCGTCTACACACGATAGGATGCTAGGAACAAAATGATTAACAACAGTCTGCTTGCCATTTTCGTCCACACAGGGTAGGATTTCAGGAACAAAATGATCATTTTATGCTTACGCAAGCTCACCGTCGGGTCTTGGGGCACAAAGTCCGAGGCCTACGTCACCTATATAAAACAATAAGAAGTAAGATAAATCAAGATTTAAATAATTCCCCCAAAAAAATTGATACAAACTAAAGCAAAAATTATATGTTTTATTGAAGTTGCTACAAATTAGTCCAAATAATCGGCCTGACCGGTTCATATATATCCTCTTGTCTGGGACATAAAAAAACCTTAACAACCAAATATGTGGCTACTTTGAATTTAGAATATAGGATATTTAATTTCATTAATTTTATATATAACATTACTCTTTGTTTATTTGTCTCGTTCTCCAAGGTATCTCACTAGCATGCTTGTAATATAAGCATGTGTGTTTATAATATAAAGGTATTAGTGATAATGCCATATTTACACTATCTAGTGTATATAAAATATACATCACATTCCTTTTTAATACATGGAACACATTATGTCATATTTCTCTTGCCTGCCCTTAACGAGGATTTCTAAGTATGAAAGTGATTTAAATAATAATAATAAAAGGCATCCTTTTTGTAATTAAAAAGATTGTTTATAATAAAAATAATAATTAGAATAACCATTTAATCTTATTTAGGTTTATATTCATATAATTTTAGATGTAGTATAACACATTTACGTAAGTGATTTTTTAGATGCTCTTAAGTTTATAATAAATTATAATTATTGTAACTTAAATCATTCACTTGTAAGAAAATAGTAATTCATTCGCCATTTTATGTCAATGATGCATTGCTTCGCAACCTTTATAAAGTAATATTAGACATGTTTAGGTTGTTATTCTCCAAAGTAAATATCAACGATTCACTTTGTTCTAGTGCCCAAGGCACCATAATGACTAGTTGTCATCATCCTTTTAGATTCTCAAGGTTTCCTAAACATTGATTTCTTTCGCCTGGTGTATACCTTGCCTCGTTAGTCTGTTACTATGTACATCATTCTCCTATGTCTACAAAGTTAATTATAAGTTACACAAATGCATAAACATTACTTACAGTGTTTTTACCAATCTTGAGCTTTTCACCGAAAGGTTGCACATTTACATAATTTATCTTGTACTTTCTTTTACTATAGAATCAGAGGTGGAAAGGGGATGTTATATGGTTAATCCTTACAAATGTTAAAAAGGGAACCTACATTCCGCAATCTGCATTGCGGAGGGGTGATTGTGGAGGGATGATTTATAACCAGTTAAAAATATGTTCTACAATCAACATTACAGAAGGCCAAATGCAGAGGGATAAATTATAACAAGTTAAAAATACTTTCCGCAATTTGCAATCCGCATTGCGTAAGGCCAATTATGGAGTGTTAATTTATAAAGAGTTAAAATGGGTTCCACAATCTGCAATTCGCATTGCAGAGGGTTAATTTATAAAGGGTTAAAGTGTATTCCGCAATCCGCAATCCGAATTGCAGAAGGTTAATTTATAAAGAGTTAAAATGTGTTCTGCAATCCGCAATCTGCATTGCGGAAAGCTGAGTGTGGAGGGTTAATTTATAAAGGGTTAAAGTGTGTTCTGCAATCCGCATTGTGGAAGGTTAATTTATAAAGAGTTAAAATGTGTTCTGTAGTCCGCATTGCGGAAAGCTAACTACGGAGGGTTAATTTATAAAGTGTTAAAGTATAGTCTGTAATCTGCAATCCGCATTGCGGAAAGCTAATTGCAGAGGGTTAATTTATAAAGGGTTAAAGTATGTTTCGCATTCTGCAATTCGCATTACGAAAAGCTAATTGCGGAAGGTTAATCGATAAAGAGTTAAAGTACATTCTGCAATCTACAATCCGCATTGCGGATTGTTAATTTATAAAGAGTTAAAATACATTCCTCAATCCACATTGTGAAAGGTCAATTGTGGAGGGTTCATTTATAAAGAGATCAATGATGTTCCGCAATCTGAATTGCGGAACGATCATTATGGAAGGATCTTTATGGAAAGAACAATAAGTTAGAAAATGAAGATTAAAACAATTAAATAAATCAAAGCCTAATTGACAGAAATGGGTTCTAAGATTGGGAAAGGTTGAATGAGCAAGTAAATGCCAAGAATATGCAATAAGCTCTCAATGTTCAATAATGCCATGTTACAGATAAGGACTTAAATAATGTATCTTAGATATATGTTATATACTATTTTTATTATTATTATGTATTTTTTAGGCGTGTTACAATCGATTTGGTTAAGCTATTCACAAAGCAAGGGTAACTATTTTTCTATTCAAGGTAACTCCTTATCCTTTTTCTCTTAAGGGTTAACTTTCATTAACTCTTGATATGAGTTCATATTTTACTCATGGTTTAAGGGAGTGAAAAATGAGTTAACATCATAATATTGTTAAATTTCACTCACATAAATAGTCTAGATTATCAACTAAACCATTTTTCTTCTTGAATTCTTTTTTAATTATTAATTATTATTTAAATATTCATGGATCATTTTAAATTTATTGTATCATTAACATACTAAATTAATTTATATATGTTACAAAGTTCAAAAGTAATTTTATTCAAAATAACAAGTAATTTGATTTAAAATAACTATTTTAAGTGAAACTTCCCACTCATGTGTGAGAAATAAAAAATAATGATCCACTTGTGTCAATCTTATAAATTTTAACTATATATTTAATTTTATCATTTTAGACATAATTGAAGTTAAGAAGTTATATTAGTGTTATTTTATTTATTTATTTTATTTTTTAATATTTAATTTATCGATAAAAAATGTAGATGTTTGAGGTTCTCATAGAGAAAATTTTAAACTAAGGAGAGAGCATATAAATTATGCAATAAAATCAATATATATAAATAACACTTTGACCACTATATGTTAGTTGATCATATGAAAATGTCCATCATTCTAAGAATAATCTTTAAAAATGTCCATCATTCTAAGAATAATCTTGAATGGCCTAAATACAAATTTATTTTCTTTTAGATTTTATATAAATCTTTACTAGTTTTATGAGTCATATCTATTTTTTCTTTTACATTTTATATCTGAGAATTATTTGTCATTTATTATGTAACATATTTTCAAGAGAAAAATACTATAACTTACTATTCAACAGAATCAAAGTTATTTGCACAAAAATAGAATAAGTTGTCCCAAAAGAGAAAAATACTATAACTTACTATTCAGAGGAATCAAAGTTATTTACACACAAATAAATAAGTTGTCCCAGAAGAGACATTCATGTTCCAAACAACACACTTTGTGAGCTATATGACTGTTAGGAGCATTTTAATGTCCTAGAAGGATAATCAAATTCCATACAGTAAACAAAAATAAAAAACAACTCCCAAAATCTACATAATTGAGTTCATTAAGATGCCTAGAACTTCTAGGAAATATAAAAACATCTACCATCATCCAAACTATATTGTTCAATCCTAATCTAACTCACTAGGCCATAAAGGAAAAAACAACTAGTAATCCTTAAAGAGCCATTGTCCACCAACCTACCTTCTACAATTTTTTCATAAGGAATAAGGCCTTCTTTAGTATCCAATGGTCTTTTGGAAGGCAGATTTAAAAGTTGATTATATTCCCTATAGATATGAGTGATAACAATGGAAGGTACTTTGGACATAAGGTTTCAAGTCCTTTCTCCCCATTGATCTAGCACTGACACTTGAATACTGCCATTGCAAAGCCACTAACTTATTCGTAAGGGTGAGGTAGGACGAGAATCCATGGTGCTAATTTTCATACGACCCATTCAGACCTTCTTCCATTGTAAGCTATAAACAAGTTGACATGTAAATCCATGACAGCGGAAGCTATGCATTTCATGGGACCATTGTGCCCCTCCATCATTGCAATGCAACATATTCTCGTGCCGCCCGCTTTTGCTTCCCTTTTCCAAACACAGATCGTTCAATCAACCAAGCCACTCAACAGCATATCACGAACACAGAATGAAGGTGGCAAGGACAAAGGGGTTTTCTATATACACAATATTGGCTCTACATAAAGGATAATTCGCATGTGACCTTAGCCAAACATCGATGCAGTTATTATGGAATGCATGGCTGCATTTGGGAAGAATCCTGAGAGCCTCATTCTCTTAAAACTCAACTAGAGAAATGATCCGTCGGACCTCAACTTGTGTGCATTAAAATTTTGTGTTAAAAGAATGCATTCAGCAGGTTAATTAATGGAACAGCATTAACAGAAATTAAATACTGAAAACAGATGGAAAACAAACTGATAAACAGATATAAGGAAGCACAGAATCAGAGCGTCACAAACAGAAGTTGATAACGGAGTTCACCCCCTCCACTGGGCTACATCTACGGGTCCCTCTCCAATGGGTACCGATCCAATTAATCTTTTTAAAATGGTACAAAATGGTTCTAGAAACAGCTTCAGCAACTGTAAACAGAATGCTGTACAAAATCTTTAAGACCTTTCTCTCGAAATTACAATCAACATTCAAAGATAAAGAAAGCTAAAATATAACAGAGAATGTCGACTTCTATAGCACAACATCTGGACACTTCGCAGCAAAAATGATCTCTAAGCTTCTCATAACAGATAAACGATACTCTGCGCTCCAAAACAATCCCCCCTTCTCGGTGGACAGCCTCCTCTATTTAAGAGTTCAGCGAGAGGGATAAGTAACCGATTTGATTCTATCATCTCAGCTGTTACCTTTTTTTTATTGTTACAACCATACGCTGAAACATGCAATTCGGCCAAGTCACTGCACAAGCATTATGTTACCATGACGTTCCATATCCCCGAAACGTGGCAACTAACTCCATGCACATGTTGATTCACAACACGTTGCAATGACCGTTACGCACATATGTTGCACCATACCCTAGCATCACACGTAACATAACCGTTTGATGTCACCACTAACTTCACCATGTCGTAGCAAGTGTAAAAAGTCTGTCACAGCTAAGTCTGTCGCAGCAGTGTGAAAAGTCTGTCACAGCAGTGTGAAAAGTCTGTCGCAGCTAAATCTGTGTCGCAGCTAAATTTGTGTCGCAGCTAAGTCTGTCGTAGCTAAATCTATGTCATAGCTAAGTCTGTCACAGCAGTGTGAAAATTCTGTCGCAGCTAAGTCTTTCGCAGCTAAATCTGTGTCACAGCTAAGTCTGTCACAGCAGTGTGAAAAGTCTGTCGCAGCTAAATCTGTGTCACAGCTAAGTCTGTCACAGCAGTGTGAAAATTCTATCGCAGCTAAATCTGTGTCACAGCTAAGTCTATCACAGTAGTGTGAAAAGTTTGTCGCAACTATGTCTATGAGTTAAAACATGTGTTATGTTCTTTGAACCATAGATTAAATACCATTGTAACATATTGGATCAGTGTAAATTAAAGATGAATAATCCTCCAGATCATTCCTCTCCATTGGAGAGCTTTTGGAAAACCAAAAGCCTAAATTATTCGGCAAGTAAGTGAGGGTATAGCTCCCCCACTTTTCCAATCTCCATCCATATTGCTTTGCTAGGATGCATGCCTTTAAGCCCCACTCGAAGGTACTAAGCATTCCCCCTTCGTGAAGTTCTTACATTTTTGTCAAGAATAACATCATCCTGCAACTCATTCATATATTCAGGTGCCATATCATCAACTGAAGGAATCTGTATGTTAATTTCCTCATCCATGATCATAGGAGGCTCATACAACATTGACAACTGAATAAATTTGCATGTATGGAGGTAAATTCAAGCGAAAAGCATTAGTACCGATCTTTTCCAAGATCTAAAAAGGACCATACCTGATAGGTTTAAGCTTTTTACCTTCACCTTTCATTCTTTCTTTGGTGATATGTAACCAAACTCTGTCACCAACCTGAAATTGATGATCAACTCGATGCTTGTCATGCCTGGCTCTTCTCCAACTGTTTTTCAACTGCCTGCTGCACTGCTTGGATTCTCTTAATGAACCTTAGCACTTCATCTGCATCATGATGTCCATCCACTCCATCTTTGCCAAAAGAGAATTCCATCGGTGTTTTTGGCAGATAACCAAAACAAGTTTCAAAAGGAGATCTGTTCATGGAAGAATGAACTGCATCATTGTAGGCATGCTGTATATACTGCAACTACTCATCCCAAAGTTTAGGATGTTTACTACAATATCCTCTGAGCAGCTGAACCACTGTACTGTTTACTACCTCTGTTTGCCCATCGATCTGTGGATGAAAAGTGGTACTTTTCTTCAGTTTAGTGTCCATAAGCTCCCATAAAGTTGACCAGAAGACTTTCAAGAACCGGGAATCCCGATCAGATACAATAGACATGGGTAGCCCAAAATGTACCCAAACATTTTGAAAGAATAGATGAGCTGTTTGTTCAGCAGTGATCTGCTTGTTACATGGCATTAAGATACACATTTTGCTGAATCTATCCACAACAACATATAGATAATCATGCCCTTTTCTAGACATAGGTAGTCCTCCTACAAAGTCCATAGAAATGCTTTCCCAAGGATGAGAAGAAACTGGAAGAGGTGTGTACAAACCCAATTTCCTATTGCTAGGCTTACTCGTTGCACACATAAGACAACCTATTATGTATTTAGCTACAGTTTCTTGCATTTGACGCCTGTTTGTGCCAGAAATTGTTCCTAAGGCTAGGGGAACAAGCCAACACAATCTCAAGAGTAAAATTCAATTCAAACTAGGGTTTTGGGTTTTGTTTTATGTGTTTTTGGTCATAAACTTCAAGAACATGCAGAGAATACATTCAACAAATAAGAAACAACTAAATCATACACATATAACTGATAAAGATGCATATATATCACAAAGATCCAACAAAAATCCTGTATTGAGGTTCACACATAATGGACAAGCACTACTAGAAAATACACATTAACCAGCACTGAATTTGTCAATTAAGAAGCTAAACAAGCTCACAATAAAGCCAACACAGACCAAATGAAGGGGAAAGAGTCATATATTCATAGTTTCATCAGTAAATGCATAAGAGAGTTACAGTACCTATCTCTGAATAAGCCTGAAAGTATAAGCAGCTAGCAGACCTCCTGATGCTCCCAAAAAATTAGAACCCTCACAATGACTTGCTAACTCTTCTAAATAGACATCATCTCAAAATCAGTTAGGTTTCTCCTCCTAACTGCCTCCATCGAATCCCTAAACTAAGTAAAGTAAAAGGTAACTTTTTACAAAATTACATGGTTTGCTAAAAATAGAAAATGCTTAACAAAAATGTTTATCAAAAATGACCACTAACTAATAACT
>LPNX010889947.1:214688-270385 GCA_001517045.1 Pseudotsuga menziesii | reverse complement strand
CCATCAACATCGTGAACATCATCATCATCACCATCAACATCATGAACATCATCATCATCATCCTCACCATCACCATCACCATCAACATCATGAACATCACCATCATCATCCTCCTCATCATCATCACCATCAACATCATGAACATCATCATCATCATCATCACCATCAACATCATGAACATCATCATCATCCTCACCATGAGCATCACCTTCATCATCATCATTCATCACCATCAAACCGCCTAACGGCCTTTCATGCACCTAACTGTCTTCATCCCTTCCTGCACAGCCTTGAACCGCCTTCCTACACAGGCTAAGTGCCTTCCTGCACAGGCTAAGTTCCTTAATGCACAAGCTAAGTGGATTGCCTTTAGCTTACAATGTTTTAAGCTTTACTAACCATTTCATTAGTATGACCATTTCAAAGTAAGGTGCATGGCCTTCCTCTCTTTGTAAGCCTACAACCATAGTAAGCCCTTCCTTGGATAGCGTGTCTTCCCTCTTGTTATGTTCTTTAAAGACATGACTGAAATCCACAAAGGTGAACAAAGATACGAGTTTCCTAGTATTTATGCACCAGGCCTCTAAGTTCACCATAGCAAGTGTGGATTCATTCCTTGCCCAATTTATAATCATAGAGGAATCGCCAAAGATATGTAAGTATGGCAACCCAATATCTTTGGCGATGTGTAATGATGCCTAGAGCACCAATAGCTCGGCTCTAGTATTAGTGCTATGCCCACAGCCTAATTTTATATAGAGAGAATGCTGATCATTTAACCAAATACAAACATCTGCTCCTCCTATAGAATCTGTCGCAGCTCCATCAAAAAACACCATAGGAATTTTTTTTGCGGGAGGAACACCAATGATCCTAACTTTGGATCTATTTTCTTGTGGCACCTGATGTGAAGCAACATATAACATGATCAAATGACAAATTCTGGAGATTATAGGTTCCTTATCTTCAAAAATATAGCTATTCCTGATCTTCTAAAGATTCCAGATAAAAAAGAAGGGCAGATACATAAGCTTCCCACCCTTTGAAACCCAGGTGGATAGGTTTTCTAAAAGAGATGAATCAGACCAAAGTAAATGGACATCAAACATACTTCCCAAGCTGTGAATGACCTTTTTCACAAAGGAGCAGCCAACAAAAATGTGGTCAACAGTTTCAGCTTCGATTTTGTAAAGAAAACATCTGTCAGGGCCAATCCAACCCCTCTTGTGCAGGTTATCCCAAGTATTTATTTTCCTATTGATAGCCCACCAAATAAAGCACTTCAATTTCTGTGGTATATTGAAGCCCCAAACCCTCGGGAGAAACCCATCTTTTATTAGAGGAAAGTGCTCAGATACTATGAGCTCGTAAGATTTTTTGGATGAGACCATACCAATTTTTTTATCAAACATCTAGAGCAAGGAATCCTCATGATTTCCAATCTTAATGCAGCCATGTGATAGGCCATTGACAAAATATGACCATTGATCAGGGGCCAAACACCTCCCAAGTTGAGGTATGTCGCCGAATACCAGCAGTTTAAACCATTAGTATGACCTTCCAAGTTTTGAGCTTGTGCCAGGTTTGAAATCCCATATTCAGTCAGATAATCCCGAAGGTCCTCTCGTAAATGATATGAAGAGTCAAGACCATCAATCAGATCAACTCCCAGGCGGATTTTCAGACCATTTCCAACCTTCCAGCCAAGCTGACAAGTAATCCATGACAATATCCTTATAAAACCATTCCAAAAAATGAAGTTCCATTGACAATGAACTTTTGGGATCTGATCCAATCCTCCAAAGGTTTGTTTTTGATGTACTTAAATGTTATAATCCGGATCTAAATGCCATTCCCCTTAAGTAGCAGGCACATATTCTTCAGCCTAAGCGATATCCCAAACCATTCCAAGTTCTTTATATCCCAGCCACCGCATTCAATAGGGGCTGAAATCACTTCCCAACTAGCCAGGTGATATTTTTGATGCCCATTAATGCTCCCCCATAGGAAAGCAAAGATAACTTTCATCAGCATATTCAGAATAGATTTAGGACATCTGGCCAGGGCAAACCAATACATAGCAAGTCCAGTGAGAGCTGATTTAATAAGAACAACTCTGCCTGCCAGAGATAGTAGCCGGTATGACCAGTTTTTAATCTTATTTTCAAACATTTCCACCATCCATCTCCAGTCTAAAGATTGATACACCAAGGGTTTAAGGTGATAACCCGACACATAACCAAAAATTGTAAACGAGACTTTAAGTCGATATCTATTGCCAATACCTTGAGAAAGGTTTACAATGTAATGCAATCTATTTTAATTTTTTTGTTAACATGGGAGGCCAATGGTTTGTTGTTTATTTATTTATGTTTTTATGTACATGCATTAAATTTTTAATGCTTTCTTGTCCTCGAAGGATAGATTTATGAGTAGTTTGAATATAAAATTTTAAACAGATATGTTTTCTAAAATATAAAATTTTAAGCTATAATATATGTTTTTTTAACGTAACTTTTTCTTTTACTTGTACTTTTGTTAATTTTCAAATCAATTTTAAATCATATCTAATAATATTTTTAATAACCTTTCATATCCTTATATATTCAGTAAGTAGCAAAAGGCATAATTTAACTATTAATATTTAACCATCATAAAATTTAGTTTCTATTATGTGACAATTACATTCTTAATTTGCATTGTTTAATTAATAAAATAATACACATGTTTCTTTCCTGTCCTTGTCATGTTCTCGTGGATCTATGCCGACATCTTTTGGAGGGAGTTCTTCGCTGGGAGTTATCCCGCCCTTCACGGTTAAATTCAGCGGAAAATTTTTGTTGGATTGTGTGCAACCATTTAAAAAAAAGTACAACATTTATTGCCACTTTACCTCAGGCGGTCATGCTACTCGGTTGAAGGATCAACCAAAGGAAGTGGCAGGTTTGGGTCCTGAAAAGCACCCAAAAAAACTCTCTCAGGTTCAGGTTAATAAGATTTGCGATATTTTGATTCCGTGAAGACGTATTAGTGAAGACTGAGGTAATTTTGCTTCTGTTTGAGAAGTATCTTTTTCCTTGATACGCATTCTTCCTTTGATAATGGTAATTGTTTTCTTTTTAAAAGATTTTACTTGAGTTCCTATTAATTTTGGTCATTTTTTTTTAAAATAGAAATCACTCATGGAGAGTGGAGATGCTACATTAACTGAATGCCGTATTTGTCAGGAAGAGGATAGTAAAGAAAATATGGAAAATCCCTGTGCCTATTCTGGCACTTTGAAGGTATGAGGTTTAGGGCTTAGGAGATAGATTAAAGTAGTTTGGATATGTTGTCTCTGGTGAATTGAAGGTATGAGGTTTAGGGCTTAGGAGATAGATTAAAGTAGTTTGGATATGTTGTCTCTGGTGAATTGAAGGTATGAGGTTTAGGGTTTAGGAGATAAATTAAAGTAGTTTGCATATGTTGTCTCTGGTGAATTGAAATATTTATCGTTATTGAGTGTTTATTATTGAATTCTCACAGTATGCTCATAGGAGATGCCTAGAGCGTTGGTCCCAGAAAAAAGGAGATTCCATCTGTGAATTGTGCTATCAAGTTTATAGTTTTTAATTGCTGTTCTTACTATTAAGATTTACCTTTAAGTCTCAAATTATAAGGCTGCTTGTGTGTTGGCTTGGCTCTGGTTAAGCCTTTCACAGTATTAATACCCTTAGGCCTCAAATTATAAGGCCACTTGTGTGTGTGTTGACTGTGTATTTAATTTTTTTTTTTTATGATTTACAAATCGCGTACGCGTTTTATAACTACATATCGTGAGCGCGTTTTGTAGTTATATAACGCGTACGCGATTTGTCTTCCTATCCTACATGTTCCATGACATGTCAGGCTCGGGTTGAACCATACCAAGTGCTATGTCAGGCTCGGGTTGATGTATTTTTTGGTAACATGATGTTGTTTTTGAAAACTAGGATGGCATCTTAAAGGTCCCTCATCTTCTTGCACTGACCCTTGAGTAAGGTTGTCACCTTGTTCTTGACTCCTTCGTTTAGGCTCAACTCCTAACGAAGCCAAGGGGGGTAGACCCTATTAAGTTACTAAGGAAAATTACTTTAGTATGATGATGTTAAATTGAGATAGTTGCTTAGGAGTTTGAAATTAACCATACATAACCATAGATGACAAGTGTTAGATTTTTATCATTCAAGCTAGCATTATGAGGCTTAGGATCTTTAACTAAGAGAATAACATGCACAGCAATAAAACGCAAGAGGCAAGAGACATAAAGAATTTTCCTCAGGAAACCATAAAGGAGAAAGCCTCGCAACTTCCTCAGAGATAGAATCGACACCAAAAATAAAACCCAAAAACATAAAGATGATCTCCTGATAGCAGTAGTCTCTCTCTCTGATCCCAGCAACTTCTCTCTCACTCATGTGCCCCAATGAGTGAGTGTGTGTGTGTTAAATAGAGAGGATCACTCTCTATTTATATTTTTTCTTCACTTGAATCCCACTCCAACATGTCGACCTAACTTAACAATTACTTACTAGAGCCGACATCTCTAGGAGTTTCTAATAACCCTAGCGCCCCACAACTTGTGGGGACTTTTCCTCCTCCGATCAACAAGGAGGGTTATCCTTAACACAACGGTGGGGACTATTGCCCCGACTTACAATGAATCACCTAGGGTCGACTTCTCTAGGATAGTCTAATAACCCTAGGGCCCCACAACTGTGGGGACTTTAACCCTTGACCAATAGGGGGGTTACCCACAATGACTTGACATGACTTTTTTACATTATAGAACCTCCTGATAGGAACATCGAGGCATGGCATGACTCAAATACATTACAGACACATCCCAGAATAAACATCGGGGTACAATACATAAGATATACAAATGAATACATTCTGAAGTTACAAATACATCAACACTCCCTCTTAACTAGGAAGGTATTCTCTCGACACACATTATCAGCATAGGTATTTTTCTATGTATCATCTAGATCATCATTGAGTTCTCATCATCTTCATCTGGATCTAGATCATCACTCGATATGGATCATCATCACTGGATCTAGATCATCACTCGAAATGGATCAACATCACTGGATCTAGATCATCACTGGATCTGGATCATCATCACTGGCTCTAGATCATAACTGGATCTGGATCATCATAACTAGATCTAGATCATCACTGGATCTAGATCATCACTAGATCTAGATCATCACTCGACCTGGATCATCATCACTGGATCTAGATCATCACTCGATCTGGATCATCATCACTGGATCTGAATCATCACTCGATTTCGATCATCATCACTGGATCTGAATCATCACTTGATCTGGATCATTACTGCTGGATCATCACTGTTGGATCATCATCACGGGTGCTATCTCATGATTCTTCCCGTCACAGAAAGTTCTACAGAGCCAACCCTTTTTCATGGTGGTTGTAGGCCTAGCCTCCATGTAGGTATTCTTCAGCACTTATATCTGACACTAAGTCATAATGGCTCGCCCAGTATGTACATATGACCATGAGAGGAACACATCTAACACCATGTCAGAAAGGCACACCTAGCACTCACATCTGACCATGTAGGAACACATCCCACAACCTTGTCAGAAAGGCCCAGCACTCACATCCGATCATGCGGGAACACATCCCATAACCCTATCGGAAAGGCTCAACACTTATATCTAGCCATGCGGGAACACATCCTGCAACCTTGCTATAAGGGCTCTACACTTACATCTAGCCATACAAGAACACATCCCGCAACCTTACTGGAAAGGCTCTGCACTTACATCCAACCATGCGGGAACACATCCTGCAACCTTGCTGGAAAGGATCTGTACTTACATCCAACCATGCAGGAACACATGTTGCAACCTTGCTGGAAAGGCTCTACACATACATCCAACCATGCAGGAACACATCCTGTAACCTTGCTGGAAAGGCTCTCAACCCCAGGTTGAGGGTTCCTGGTAGCTGACCAGGTGCCTCCATTCTCCAAGAGAATGGCATCAGCCCTTATACCTGATCAAGTGGGAACACATCCCTTAATCACAACATAATGGCCATGCACTCATATATGATCATGTGAGAACACATCTCACAGTCATATCAGAATGACCCTTAGTCCTAGACCGAGTATTCGTGGTAACTGACCAGGCGCCTCCATTCAAAGAATGGCAATAGCCCTTATATTTGATCATGTAGGAACCAATCCTACAGTCATATTGGGATGGCTCAGCACTCACATATGACATGGAAGGAACCAATCCTCGCACCATGATAGAATGGCTCATCCCTTACATATGACCATGGAAGGAACCAATCCTCTCACCATGTCAAAATGGCTCATGGATTCATCACTTCCCATTGGAAGGAACCTCGATCTAGAGAACACCAAGCTTCTCCCTGAAGTACTCAAACTTCACTCTAGCTAATGGCTTCATCAACACATCATCTATCTGTTCATCCGTCGCAACATACTGGAGCTTCACTGCTCCTCTCTACACCATATCCCTGATACAGTGATACTTGATCTCGATATGCTTCAACTTGTCATGGAACACCGGGTTCTCCAAAAACTTCACACAACTATGGTTGTTGCAATATATGCAAGTAGCATCCAACTGGAGATCAAATAAATCAGACAGTAGCTTCCTTATCCATACTACCTCACAACTAGCTGAACAAGCTGTGACATACTCTGCTTCAGCTGTACTCAGTGCCACATAGGACTGCTTCCTGCTAAACCAAGTGATCACACCTAATCCCATACTGAAGCAACACCCTAAAGTTCTCTTCCTATCGATGGCACTTCCTACCAAATCTGAATCAACATAACCCTCTAGGTTAATCTTCTGACTCGCCTCATACTTGAGCCCATAATCAACTGTACCCCTCAGGTACCTCAAAATATGCTTTGTAACAACCAAGTGAACATGTCTCGGATCTATCAGGAACTCGCTAAAGGTGTTCACAACAAACCAAATATCTGGTCTCATGTTCGTTAGGTACATCAAGGACCCAATCATCTGATGATACATCATAGCATCAACCGCCTCTGATGAAGCATCACCCAATAGCTTTAGGTTCGATTCCATAAGTGTGGTCATGGCCTTGCAGTCCATCATCCCGAACCTCTTCAGGATCTCTACTGCATACTTCCCTTGTCCGAGGAAGATTCCATCTGCATTCTGCCACACCTCCATGCCTATAAAATAGTGCATTGACACATAACAAGAGCATTGTTGGTATTCCGCTTTCAACCTTGAAGTAAAGGTTGGAATCTGCTTTACTCTCAGTAAAGCCTAAAGTCATCCGTAATCTATCCATCCTGTTGTACCATGTCGAACCTCAGAATATTCTACAGTCACTCCCTCTGAAGCATCATACTCCTTCTGTCTTCCATACTCTATGCACTGAAAAATTTTGTACTTGAGTGACAAGTAGCTTCCTCTGCTACTAATATTCTATGTATCCATCTAGGGTCATTGGATACCAAGATCCTCTATCTTTGAAAGTGTTCTTGCATCCATCTGTGAGCTTGTCATCCTTTATCAACCTTGTAGCAAAGGTTCAGATCTTCATCAAGCTCATCATGTATGTGTTTCCCATGGGTTTCTTCTGAGCTCGTACAAAGCCTTCTTTCATTTGCATGCATGATTTTTCCTGTCATGTGACTTCACTTCCAGTGGCTGCAAATGTCTCTTCGTAGTTTCTGCCTTCTTTTCGTGAGAAGCCTCATGCTACGAATCTTGCCTTGTATCCCACGATGTTTCCATCTACTGCATGATGGAACTACGAACTTCCCTTCACATATCGATACTGCATCCTAGACATCATTCTTATTGAACTGGTCTTCTCTTTCTTCTTGGTTACTTCTTCATAGCTGGAAGGTTCTACATCAATGATGTCATGCATTCATCATGTCATTCTTCATCTTGAACTGTCCTCACTTGTTCTTTGGAACAAGTCTCATTCTTCTTTGCTTGTAGGCGATTATGCATGCGATCTTTCCTACAAATCAAATGCATTAGTTGTATGGTTCATATTCATAATGACAAATTCTTATGCATAAATATATTATCATGCAACTATTTTAGCCAATACAACATTCATCCATATCTCACGGAAACTTTTCTAGATGCCTTCCATCTCCATCAGGACAACATTGAGATTGTGCACTAATCCAATATGTCAGTAAAGAGGTTTCATTCTAGATAAGTAGAAATGGAGAGTTGTATAACACCATGAGCTACTTACCCATTACATGCATATTAGTAGTATGCAAGCATTCTATCATTCATAATACATCAACTGAATATAAACGAATGCATAACAAAACAATATCATGAAATGACAATTGAATACTTATCTTTATTTGTTTCGTGGGTAGACTCCTTTTTGAGCCTTCAGCTTCATCATCTTCTTCATTCATAATATCATCGTTTCTCATCCAAATGATAAGATGGATAAGAGGTTCTTCAAGAGTTGAGTTCTTCATATTCCTCGTCACTTGAGGGATCTTCTTTGGATGGTGAGAACTTGGTATTCCCATCTTCTTTTCTCTTATTATGAGTCGAGCTTCTTCTTGTGTGTGCTCTTCCCAGAGTTTACTGAAAGTAATCACTTCCTTCTGGCACACATTCCTCACATGAATGAATCCCATGATCCTGGGAAGCAATTCAAGGTGGCTATCACCACTTTTGCATTCTCCACTTCTTCTTCTACTGCTACAAGTTGTTCTTTGATTTGAGAGACCCTCATAAAGTATGACGGTATGGTCTCTGCATTTTGGATCTTCACATTCTTCAACTGTTTTCTCAAATTCATATTTTGATTTATGTTCTTCCCTTCAAATATCTTGTTAAAGGAATCAAACATCTCTTTTCGTGTCTTTAGGGAAGACACTTGAGGTACAAGGTGATCCATGATTGAATCAAGAATGATCTTCTTGGCCTTGACCAAGTTCTTCTTGTGAAAGGCTTTTAGCCTCATCTCCCTCTGGAACTGGAACCTCTCTACTTCTCTAGGTGTCCAATTCATTTTCTTCAGAGAGATCATATACTTCCATGCTTCGAAGTTGTCAACTTCAAAAAGATGATGTGATAGATCACTTTGAAATGAGAACCTCAAATGAAAATAGCAAAATATTAGATCTTACCGATTTGAGGTGCCCGTCCTGGTTCCAGAGCTAGTTGATTTAGGGTTTGTCAGAGAAACTCTAATTTTAAAAACTTGGAATATTTCAAATATGATTGGATAGAAGGATATATCTCTTTAAGGTGAGTTGTCTAATGTACTCATTTTCTAAAAATAGTGGAGGGAAGCTCCCGGAACAAGAAGCCCTAGTTTTCTGATTTCTTCTACATAAATTCTTGATACTATTTCTGCGATATCTCTGAAATTACTACTCCTTTGTGTCTAAAACTTTGTACCAAGGTATCCTTTCCTATCCCTATTCCAACACCATAGGTTTCATCAAAATTTGTTTCACCGATTGGGACTTATGAGTGTTTTCCCAAGGCGACTTGTTACAGGATTGTTCAGAACAACTAAGTTGTACAGACTTCCACATGTCATTGTTTCATCTTCTGGGTCTGAAACTTAGATCAAAGAAATTAAATTCTGTGCCCTTTTTGGAACATCTTCAAAAATTGCATTTGGACCTGTGTAGCCTAAGTTATAGGAATTAACCCCAGGTGTCCTATTTAGGGATGAATCCTGGAAGAGGGTGGAACCCTAACTTGGAGGGATCATATCTCCCAAAATATAGCGAATCTGAGGCTAAATTTTGGACATAGTGTAAATCAGGATTTTATATTCAGATTTTGAAAGTTTTAGCACCTGATCCGTCTTCAATCTTGAGATATAGTGAATATACAAAAATGTATCAGTTTTAGTATTTTAGGGTTTTTCCAACTCGGGGTCAAACTAGGGTTTGACTTTCCTGGATTTTCACCCAACCAAAAAACTCGAACCAGGTCTCTAAACTTTGATTTTGATGAGGAGAGTAATCCTATGCTGGGATCACTCAAAAATTCCTCTTCTGTAGAAATCCCTAGTTTCCCGCACCGAAAACTAAAAATGTCCTAAATCAAATTTCGCTTCAATAGAAAGATGTGCCCTTCAATGGAGAGTCATCCTAGCATACTTTTGCTGATGGATTGTGGAGAGAGACCCAAAAATTAAGAATCCCTAGATTCTGTAGCTGCACAATGTCTTCTTCTCATGTTAGCTCTGATACCATGTTAGATTTTTATCATTCAAGCTAGCATTATGATCTTAGGATCTTTAACTAAGAGAATAACATGCACATCAATAAAACACAAGAGACAAGAGACACAAAGAATTTTCCTCGGGGAAACCATAAAGGAGAAAACCATGGAACTTCCTCAGATATAGAATCAACACCAAAATTAAAACCCAAAAACATAAAGATGGTCTCCCGACAGCAGTAGTCTCTCTCTCTGATCCCAACAACTTCTCTCTCACTCATGTGCCCCAATGAGTGAGTGTGTGTGTGTGTTAAATAGAGAGGCTCAATCTCTATTTATATTCTTTTGTTCACTTGAATTCCACTACAACATGTTGGCCTCACTTAACAATTACTTACTAGAGCCAACATCTATAGGAGTGTCTAATAACCCCAATGCCGCACAACTTGTGGGGACTTTTCCTCCTCCGACCAACAAGGAGGGTTATCCTTAACACAATGGTGGGGACTATTCCCTCGACTTACAATGACTCACCTAGGGTAGAATTCTCTAGGATAGTCTAATAACCCTAGGGCCCCACAACTATGGGGACTTTAACCCTTGACCAATAGAAGGGTTACCCACAATGAATTGACATGACTTGTTTACATTATAGAACCTCCCGATAGGAACATCGGGGTACAATCCATAAGTAATATAGATGAATACATTCTTAAGTTACAAATACATCAACAACAAGATGAAAAATGAGCACAATAAAGCACAATGCTGACACACAATATATATATATATATATATCAAAAGATTTAAACACAGGACCAGTGCCTTAAAAATGGAGTCATAAAATAATCAAATGTACTTGCATGTGCTTGGAGTGAATGTTTTGCAATTGCATCTTGGTACGTTTTAAGTTAATATGGAATATGAGTGGATTAAATTAGGTGAAGGGGGACTCTAGATATACGCGAGGGGTACTTGGAGTATGTCCAAAAATAAACCTTCATGGCTACCTTCAAGGAATGTGCGGGTTGAATGGAGTCTCTGAGACTGTGTTCACAATACACATGAATTTGTAATAGAGATCAACGCCCCGAGGTCACTGTCCAGGAGTTCCCACTTCCTTTGGGTAGTTTTCCACCATTTACAGTTTGATCTAGGCGTTGGATTTTTTCCTGATGGTGGTTGATTGGGGAAGGTGAAAAATAATTAATATAGTCACTCATGTTGCTTTTGATGCATCTTTAATAATTTGATGAACCACAACCAAGTGCAGAGAATACACACCGGATTCTTGTCAATTTTAGTAAATTTTAAAGGATGTGTTTTTTAGAAAGAAAAAACCCCCATGAACCTCTTTCGATCCAAGTGGACCTCAATAGAGGAATGAAGGAGGGGGTTGATTTTAGAATTATTGTTTGAAGAAATTAAATATAAGCAGCAATAAATAAGCAAACCATAGGTTTTCTAATTATTCCTACCACGCATCTCTTTTCCCTTTCGGGTCAATCGGGAAGTTTTGGGGTAAGTATTAAAGTTACTTTGATGCTGTAATATGGAATATATGATAAAGTAATCAAAGCATATTATTCTGCATCAATGAAACTAATCTATAGCAAAGAAAAATAAGAAATTTCGAAAGGCTGAAAAAAGGACGTGAATCCCCCCAAGGGGGATGGGGAATGGGCTCGAAAGAGCCTATTCAGAAATAATTTTTATTATAAGTGGTTACAATATCATAAAAATTATTTGAATCCTATTATTTCTTATACAAAATGAAACCAAGGCTTTACAAAGTGCCAAAATTAAAAATTATAGTCAAAAGGGAGACCCTTGGGGGGATTCAGATGGCCCAAAAGCCACTTTCGAACAACAAATTCTCCTCTTTATTTTATACCTGCTAGAAAATAGTGAAATTATTAGAATGGAATATTCTCAAAATAACTTTGAAAGTACCTTTGGTTCATCCTACTTTAAACCCCCAAAAAAACTAAGTTAAAACTAGTTAAAACGGTAAGAAGGGA
This sequence comes from Pseudotsuga menziesii, assembly GCA_001517045.1. NCBI lineage: Eukaryota > Viridiplantae > Streptophyta > Pinopsida > Pinales > Pinaceae > Pseudotsuga > Pseudotsuga menziesii. Next base: position 258,120 of record LPNX010889947.1, on the reverse strand, counting down.
ACCAAGGAAAGAAAGGTTTCCTTGGGATCTTGGCTTGCTGTTTGGGAAGCCAATGAAATGTGCACTAATTTTTGGATTTTATCTTTTAAAACAAAAACAAAAATCTAATGCATGCAAACTATGGATTCTCTTTAAATTGCCATGCAAAACGGAGGATTTCCCTAAATCTAGATCTAGAGTGCTTATACAAATTTTTAAGAATGAGATCTAGATTATGAGCCTTGAGAAAATAGATATATGTTAATTTTTACTTTCAAATAATAGATTTGAATAATATCAAAGCTTGTAAACAAAGTAACCAGGTAAAATTTTGATTTTTAGAAGGAGGAAGAGAGAGAAAGAGTGCTGGAGGCCTTGGAATGTTGGGCTTTGGAGTCTCCTTTGGTGGAATACTGAGGGAATATGTCCTCCAAAATATCCTAAATATGAGGAAGATGAAAAATAGCTCAACCCCTTCTACAATTCAGATCACGGGTGTTGCTGGAAAAAGACAATTAGAAAGCATGCAATTAAACTTAAAATACATGCAACTCCAAGAGATATAAAACAAGAAAACAATAAGAGAATAAATCAAACTAGAATAATCTCTTACCCAAATAGGAGGGATCTCTCTCCTTGAGGGCCAACAATTAACCAACAAAAATAGAGATCAGTAATACAGATTATACCTCATAATCACCATGGGGGCTTCACTTGTTGGCCAATATCCTATCATTTTAGTTCATATTGTGGGTTTTAAAATTATAAAAAATTGAACCAATATATAGCATGTATTGGGGGGATGAGGGGTTTAAGGTGGGGGTGGGTAGGGTGGTTTATAAGGATTGAGGTATAAAAAGGGGTGGGGAGGAGGTTTTAAGTATTCGAAGGAGGTTTTAAGTATTGGGAGGGGGTTTCAACAAAAAGAGTTTGGGTCAATATCTCTCGAAATCAAGGGTATTCTTTAATATCCCACAATCGCACGTGCTATGTGAGAGGTTCACTAACTGAAGTCCTTGTGATAATCACTTGACAATCACCATCCACACATGAAAATCATTACACCATAGATCTTGCCTCTAAATATTCTTTATTCCAAAATATTACACAATACAATAGCAACAACACCTCAATCCAGTTCTAACTAGCTTGGAAGAGGAAAACTGAGCTTTATTTATAACAAAACTAGAAATCTAGCCCAGGGGGGTGCAATTCCCAAGGAGAGAGAGACTGCAGCTACATGTGGAGTCAATATGGGCCTGATCTATGTCTAACTGAGCCTGATCTGAGTCTCACTGAGTGCAACTATCAATCAGAGAGCTTATCGGACTGACACCTCAACCTCCTAACTGAAGCATCCACCAAAACTCATCCAGATGGGTCCACACATGTGGAGGAGAGAGAGAGGGCACAATTCCCACGATTGCATGCTATGGTGCACTTCCAGTTCAGTCTAGATCACCTCCTTCAGTCAAGGAATGGTCATTTCCAGTCAATCTCAAGCTGATGAGACTGATTTCAGTCAAATCAGAGCAAATCCCACTGATTTGGGATTTGGGGTTTTTTCCATTATTTAATTAATTTATCAATTAAAATAATAAATATTTGATTTTTAGGGTTTTCTGACCTGAGTGATGGGAGAATCACTCAAAACTTAGGAAAAGTGGGTTTATGGGTTTATGTGGTGCTTTGAGCTTGAAAATGAGCGCCCCCATGACTGAATCTGATTTTCGATCCCACTTTTATTACAAAACCAATTTTTCCAATTAGACTATTAAAAAAATAGCCTAAGTTCTGTGGAAAAATTAAAATTAAAAAAAAATTGCCAAAAAAAAAAACCTAGGGGGACTTAGACATGTTCATATGACTCGACCATGATGCCTAGCATGTTTATACATTGACACATAGACTCTAATAACCTCAATAGGCCTAAATTCCAAGCCGACCACCCCAACTTTGGAGGTATTGAGAGAAAAAATTAGAAATTATCAGTCGTTTATTCAGCAAGCAATAATAACCAAGGGAAAAAACACCAAGGGCTGATCGGATTGAAAAATAAAGTCTAAGAGACCGAGTCTTTTATAGACACTATCATGCTAGAAAATTTTATTACAACTCCCCTATGGGGTATGAACATGTGATATAGTACAACAAGCACTTCCCAGAAGCACTTCCGAAGGTCTTCTGAAGTCCGAACAAATGATCTTTGTCCGGTTCACCAGGCTCACTTGATAAAAAAAACACTAAGTGCAAATCAGGTGGTAACATCTGACTCCATCTAGGGACACATACTCTGACTAATATTTTGATCAAAGAAGAGGATGTGAGAACTCCGGAATCTCTGGGTCCTGCATAGCAATTAAAGCTTGTCAGTAACATGTATATAAAAGAAATCAAATGTAAAAGCAGCTTGATGTACAACATTAGTCTATGATGTACAAAAATGAAATATTTTACAAGACTAATATACAAAATACAAATTTCAAGGTTAGTACTATGGTACAAAACATCTATAATGCAACAATATGATACATGGAATTTAAAAATACATGCAGGGAAAGGTTTAGAAATTGGCCCTGAAACCATCGATGCCAATAAAGGCATCAATCTGTCTTCACGAAGAACATCTTGAGGAGAAAGCCATTCACTGGTAGGCTTAACCTTTCTCCTTCTAGGTCATTTATATAGAAATAATTTGTTCCTGCTTCTTCATCAATGATATATGGTCCCAACCATAAGCTGTCGAAATTTCCATGTTTCCCAGGTTTCTCCCGCCATTTGTCCCAACGCAAGACTGTGTCACCTACTTGAAAGGATCCAGGCCGAGTAGATCTATCAAAGGTTCTCTTGATTTTTTCTGAATTTCTGATACTTTGGTCAAGAGAATTTCTTCTACTCTCATCTAACTCGATCAACCGGTTGATTATGTTCTGAATGGCATCTTGATCTAAGCTAAAGGTATGGAGAAGCTGATACACTAGAAGCTTTAAATGGATAGGTAAGGTGACATCTAGGCCGTAGATAAGTTCAAAAGGGCTCCTTCCGGTTGAACTTTTCTTTGTGACTCTATCGGCCCATAATGCAAACTTGATCTTGCTATCCCAAGCCTTTTTATTATCACCAACAGTTTTCTTGATTATGGTCATTAGGTTTTTATTACTTGACTCAGCTAGACCATTTCCTTGGGAATAATAGTTGGATGAATGGGATAGGACAATGTCGTACTTGAAACAAAAGGATGACATCTCAGAGGAAACAAAGCACGAGCCATTATCTGTGATGATTCTGGCTAGCACAATGAATCTTGTGATATTCTTATCTTCTAAGAAATCCATGACTACAACATTGGCTACCTTCTTAGTGGGTATCGCCTCTACCCACTTGGTGAGATAATCCGTGGCAGTGAATATCCAAGAATAACCATTGCTTTAGTTATCCTTGAACTTACCAATGAAATCAAGCCCCCACTGTTGGAAAGGGGCTTGGACTACTATTGGGTTTAAAGGCAAGGATTTCATTTGTTGCTTTCTAGTGAAAAACTCACATTGGGGGAAAACTATGAAAGAATTGTGCACATCTAATTTTTTTTTCGACCAATAGTAGCTTGCTCTAAGGATTTTATGGGTGATTGTTCTTGCTGCAAAATGTCCACCACAAAATCCTACATGGAACTCAACCATGAGTTTTTTGGACTTAGGTTCATCGACACATCTAAGTATTAAACCATAATGGCTTCTCCAACCCAAACCATCTTTGGTTAAACAATACTTAGTTTCTTTTAACCTTAATTCTCTTCTTTTATGGCCAAGCAGGTGATCAGGGCATGTAAGGTTATGGAGAAAAAAGATGATGTCAATATACCAAAGGTGCTGTTCTAATCTCTGAAGCTCATCTGATACACTTTGTTTTGGATCACTGTCCTGGTAGATTATTCCTAATGCCTTTTCATTTCCTTGGGTCAACATATTTGCAATACCTTATCCCTTAATTAACTTAGTAGGTTTTATCTCTAAATCATACTCTTGAATATTTGAAACCCACTTACCCCTGATTCCTAGACAATCTTGTTGAGACATGATATCCTTGACAGCTGCATGGGGTACATACCCAATGATTTTGGAGTATCCTACCTAAGTTCTGAAATGTTTAAGGGACTTGACAAGAGAATAAGCCTATTTTTCCATGGCGGTATACTTCAAATCTGAATGTTGCAAGGCTCTACTCATAAAGGCTATAGGTTGCTCTTGTCCTTCCTTATTTTTTTGAAGCAAAACACCAACAATGGTGTCCTTCAAGGCAAAGGAAAATATATGAAATTCCTTGGAATAATCTGGACTGATCAAGACTAGGGACTTGGATATGGAATCTTTGATAGACTTGAAAGCATCTTTCCCTGCATCCGTCCACTAAAATTTAGCATTTTTATTTAACAATTTTTGTAGAGGCTTCATTAATTGTGATAAATTTGGGATGAATCTCCTTATGAAATTAATTTGACCATTGAAATACTGGAGAGCTTTAAGATTCTAAGGAAAGGGGATTTTTTTAATGGCTTCAACTCGCTCAGGATTGACTTTTACACCATCCTTAGAAATGATGTGTCCCAACAACTTGCCTTCATCAACCCCAAATATTGACTTGGCAGGGTTTAAGGAAATACCATATTTTCGACATATTATGAAATCCCACATAAGATGACTTAGGTGGTCAGATATTTCTTTTGAGAAAACAGTTAAGTCATATTGATATATTTCAATTATTTTTCCTATAAGTTCTTTGAAGGAAAAATCCATGGCTCTTTGGAAGGTGGCACCAGCATTTAATAAGCCAAAAGGAATTCTTAAAAATTTATAGGCTCCCCAAGGTGTGGTGAATGTAATTTTATGTTGATCCCCTTTATTTACCAACACTTGGTTATAACCAGAAAAGCCATCCAACATGGACACCATTCCTGATCCAGTTACTCTTTGAAGCAATGTTTCCATGTCAGGCAAATGGTAATTATCTTTAAGGCATGATGTATTTAGATTTCTGAAATCTATACATATTCTAATTGACCCATTCTTCTTTTTGACAACAACTAAGTTGGAGCACCACGATGAATGTCTTGTAGGTTCTATGATCCCTGTTGCTAACATCTTCTGAAGCTCCTTTTTCACAATGGGGGCCAACTTAGGATTTATTCGCCTAATTTTTTGTCGGAAAGGATTGACCTCCTTAGCTTCTTCTGTGAGGGAATAGTGTGTTGAAACACATCTGCCCGATAGGATTTAAGTTCATCATAACTAAAGGCCAACACGTCTCTATATTCTTTGATTAAGTTGATCAAGCCGTTCCTTTCCTTTTCTGAAGTACCTTTTCCAATTTTTATTAACTTGGGGTCTTTATCAGTTCCTATGTTTATTTTCATATAATCCCCAATTTTTATTTCTTCTTTTTTGTTTTTATTACGATCCTGTCGATCAAACATATTTTCAAAATATATAAGGCTATTTGGGATGTGATTCCTTTCATTATCCTCGCATTCCTGATACTCTTTACCCTCTTGCTGATAACTGATCTTGTAACCTTCAAACTCTTGGATATTATGGATGAACCTCAAGAGTTGCTCATCATCTTTAAACACCTACCAGTGATCTACATTATCTAGAATTGATGGTCTAAAATTAATTTCCATTTTTCCATTCCCATTAACCATTTCATCTAAAGGTTGGAGGGTGGATGCTTCTACAGCCAACTCGTCTGCTAACCCATTCATTTCCCTATGGATCTTTTGAATGTTAAGTGCATCAAACCATTCCATGGTGTCCCATATGGAATTTCTATACTTCCTTAGTCTGTCATTTTTGCATTGATACCGATTCTTAATCTGGAGGACAACTAAGTCTGAATCACCTTTTATGTTGAACATATTTATCCCCATGTCTTTAGCTGTTTCTAACCCTAGAAGCAATGCCTCTTACTTAGCTACATTGTTTGATGCTTCAAATTCTAACCTGAAAGAAAAGTTGTAGACTTTATTTGAAGGAGAGATGATCACGATGCATGCACCCTTTCCAGCTTTGGAATAAGCCCCGTCAAAGTACATTTTCCAAACATCATCTATATTTTCATGTTTAATGTTTTCCTTAATAGAGGCCATGAAATTTGACAAGATAGCATAGTTTCTAAAGTTATCAGTGAAATTAACAAATTCATTTCCAGGCTTTTTAGGGTTTTCTACATGTTGTTTCCTTAGCTTCTCTCTATGGAGTATCACGCTAGTGTTTTTTGATGCAGGTATAGTAGCATATGTCCAATCCATTTTAATTTACCCACCAAGAGTTTCAGCCCACTTTATGGATAGCAACATACCCCAAGTATCTGGCACATCAATCACTACCACATCCATCAACATGTTGATGTTAGGATACTTTGCCAACTTAACATGTAGATTTAAGATTATCCCTACCACTTCAAATTCTCTTACATCCAATGCACAAACATATTGGTAGGGTCGGGTGATCCTTAGATTTAGATGTTCCATTACTTTTCTTGTCATGACATTTGATGAAGCACCTGAATCTAACATGGAGTTATGAAGGAGAAGGTTATCAACTAAGAGAGAGACATAAAAGGGCGGGTGGTCTTCTCTTCTCAGATCAACATTGTTGAGGACTATAGGCATATCCATAGGTTCAATATAGTCGGCTTCAAATATAGCATTATTATTAGGGAGAGGATCCTCTTTGACAATCTTATGAGTTTTATTCTGACTATCCTCTATGGCTTTAAACAACTTTTCCTTTTGACCAAGAATTTTAAGGACATCAGTTGCATAAACAGACATCTTAGAATTACTTATCCATTCTCCCATGTCAATATTTGATTCAGGGATAACAGGAGGATCTAGGAGAGGAGGAGTGGTTACCTTCGGCTTGTACTGTTTAGATGCTGATGGCTTCTCCTTCCTTCGATAAACTGCACCCTTGAATATAGCCTGCATTTCCTGAATTGTTTCCGGAGTAGGAATTGCACCATAAAAGTTGGAAAGGAAATCCTTCTCATAACTGTAATTTGTGGCTTGCTACCAATGTTGGTTCGACAAAGGGTAGGTTTGGCCTACCATGTATACATGATCAGGCTCGCTTGACGTTGTTTCCTGATTACTGACCTCGGGAAGTCCATGATCCATGACCTGGTTTGCAACATAACAAGTGTTGTCTTGGTAGAATTGCTCACAAGGTCTACACCATTGAATTACTTCCTCTACCATGTTAGTTGTATCTAACTTATTTGGAATCCCAAGCTCTTACCAAGGGGCTTTCTTCTGATACATATGATTCTACTTGGGCTGAAAGTTCCTAGGTCCATTATTTATTTCCATTGTGATTATTCTATTTTGCATATGGTTCATTTGTGGCTCATGATTTGCCATTTGTTGGTTTTGACTAGTATCCAAGTTTTTTATCATGTCAGCCACCTTTTCCATGGGATCTTTCGAAGTTCCCTTTTCTTTTGATTCAATGGATTTACCCTTAGTTTCTTTGTTGTATGAAGTATTTCCCCTAGTGTAACCTAGAATGTTGGACTTTCTTGAAGACTGCATATTATTTTCTATTTTCTCAACCAATTCCTAGGCAGTTTTTAGATCGGCCAGTTCTTTGTCTCTCAACTGGTACCTTAAGTCATCGGTGAAAGCTTCAATGTAAGATATGAGGATAGAGGAATCTTTTGTATCTAGGAAGGTCCACAACTACATGCCTGAATTTAGTGTTAAATTCATCCTTGGTTTCTTTCTCCATCTTCTTTATGCTATGAAGGGCAGCAAGCAAATGTCTTGGTTCCTTCTTTTTTCCCCATTTCTTCTTAAAACCATCCTGGAATTCACTAAGATTTTTATATGAATAATAATTTAGGTCGAGGTGCCATTCTCCATCATCATCTTCTGAGGATAAATCAAAAAGCTTCATTTTGACATCGTCATGGTCATGGGAAACATCATTGCAATAACTGACCATGTGCTTTTCAAACTTTCAAAGGTGAGACTTGGCAGTGATGGAATTATTGCGATGAAATATGGGGAGATTCTTGATAGAATCATTTGGAACGGCACGGGGAACACTTTCTATTTGAGAAAATTCGAGGGGTTTGAAGAATTCCATCATTTCTTGAGATTGGTGAATATGACTCTCTACAAATATGTCATGGATATCTGAGAGGGATTGGTCTCCTAAATTTTCAAGGTTTCTATGAGAGGTCTTCCTATTCAATCTTTCCCTAATAAACCTTTCGGGATCAGGGAGAGGATTGAATAATTGATGGCGGTTTCTTCAAGTATAAATTCTTGAAGGAGTCGCCAGATGGATCGAGTTTTAATTTTCATGTTTTTTAAAGACAAGATCAATCAAAACTTTTATCTTTTTAGTTGTTTATAAAAAAGTTAAGCTAAGTTGTACTCTGGAATAAAAAGATTTATCCCCGGCAATAGCGCCAAAAAGTGTTGCTGCCTTTCACACACCTGGGGGGGGACATGGTATAAATATTCAATCCACTCGCTGTGTCCTTGGTGGAAAGTCTCGAGTCAAGGTTGTCACCTTGTTCTTGGCTCCTTTGTTTAGGCTCAAATCCTAACGAAGCCAAGGGGGGTAGACCCTATTAAGTTACTATGGAAAATTACTTTCGTATGATGATGTTAAATTGAGATAGTTTCTTAGGAGTTTGAAATTAACCATAAATAACCATAGATGACAAGAACCAGTTCCTTAAAAATGGAGTCATAAAATAATCAAATGTACTTGCATGTGCTTGGAGTGAATGTTTTGCAATTGCCTCTTGGTACATTTTAAGTTAATATGGAATATGAGTAGATTAAATTAGGCGAGCAGGGACTCCAGATATACTCAAGGGGTACTTGGAGTATGTCTAAAAATAAACCTTCACAGCTACCCAAAAGGAATGTGTAGGCTGAATGGATTCTCTGAGACTTTGTTCATAATACACACAAATGTGTAACAGAGATTGGCACCTCGAGGTCATGGTCCTGGAGTTCCCACTTCCTTTGGGTATTTTGCCATTATTTACGGTTTGATCGAGGCGTTGGATTTTCGCCTAGTGGTGGTTGATTGGGAAAGGTGAAAAATAATTAATATATTCAATCATGTTGCTTTTGACGTAGCTTTACTGATCCGACTAACCACATCCAATTGCAGAGCATACACACTGGAGTCTTGTCAATTTTAGTAAATTTTAAAGGATGTGTTTTTTAGAAAGAAAATCCTTCCAGGAAACTCTTTCGGTCCAAGTGGACCTCAATCGAGGAATAAAGGAGGGGGTTGATTTTCGAATGATTTTTTTCAGAAATTAGAGATAAGCATCAAAAAAGAAGAAAACCACAGGTTTTCTAATTAGTCCTACCACACAGCTCTTTCCCCTTTCGGGTTAATCGGGAAGTTGCGGGGTAAGTATTAAAGTTACTTTGATACTGTAATATGGAATATATGATAAATTAATCAAATCATATTATCCTACATCAATGAAACTAATCTAGAGCAAAGAAAAATAAGAAATTGCAAAAAACTGAAAAAAGGACGCGAATCCCCTAGGGGGGATGGGGAATGGGCTCGAAAGAGCCTATTTGGATTTTTATTTTATTATCAGAGGTTAAAATATCAAAAAAATAATCTGAATCCTCTTGGTTCTTATACAGAATGAAACCAAGGATTTACAAAGTTCCAAAATTAAAAATTACACTCAAAAGGGAGACCCCTGGGGGGATTCAGATGGCCCAAAAGCCACTTTCGAACAGAAGATTATCCTCTTTATATTATACCTTCTAAAAATCAGTGATATTATTACAATTAAATATTCCCAAAAGCAATTTGAAATTACCTTTGGGTCAGCCTACTTTAAACCCCAAAAAATACAAAGTTAAAACTAGTTAAAACGGTAAAAAGGGAACCAAGGAAATCAAGCTTTCCTTGGGATATTGGCTTACTGTTTTGGAATCCAATGAAATGTGCACTGATTGATGGATTTTATATTTTAAAATAGAGACAAAAATCTAATGCATGCAAACTATGGATTCTCTTTAAATTGCCATGCCAAACAGACTATTTCCCTAAATCTAGATCTAGAATGCTTATACAACTTTTTAGGAATGAGATATAGATTATGATCCTTGAGAAAATAGATATATGTTAATTTTTACTTTAAAATAATATATCTAAATGATATCAAAGCTTGTAAACAAAGTAACCAGGTAAAATTTTGATTTTTAGAAGGAGGAAGAGAGAGAAAGAGTGTTGGAAGCCTGGGAATGTTGGGATTTGGAGTCTACTTTGGTGGAATACTGAGGGAATATGTCCTCCAAAATATCCTGAATACAAGGAATATGCAAACTAGCTCAACCCATTCTACAAGTGAGATCACCTACAACTTAGAAATCCTTGCACAAACAGATGGTTAAATCATGGGTGTTGCTGGAAAAAGACAATTAGAAAGCATGCAATTAAACTTAAAATACATGCAACTCCAAGAGATATGAAACAAGCGAAAAGTAAGAGAATAAATCAAACTAGAATAATATCTTACCCATATAGGAGGGAGATCTCTCCTTCAGGGCCAACAATTAACCAACAAAAAGCAAAGATCAGTAATACAGATTATACCTCGTAAGGACTTGACAATCACCATCCACACATGAAAAGAATTGCACCATAGATCTTTCCTCTAGAGATTCTTTGTTCCAAAATAGTACACAATACAATAGCAACAACACCTCAATTCAGTTCTAACTAGCTTGGAAGAGGAAAACTGAGCTTTATTTATAACAAAAACTTGAAATCTAGCCCAGGGGGGTGCAATTCCCAAGGAGAGAGAGATTGCAACTGCATGTCAAGTCAATATGGGCCTGATCTATGTCTAACTGAGCTTGATTTGAGTCTCACTGAGTGCAATTGTCAATCGGAGAGTTATTCGGACTGGCATCTCAACCTGTTGACTGAAGCATCAACCAAAACTCATCCAGAGAGAGAGGGTGCAATTCCAAAGATTGCATGTTGTGGTGCACTCCCATTTCAGTCCAGATCACCTCCTTCTGTCAAGGAATGGTCAGATCCTATCAATGTCAAGCTGATGAGACTGATTTCAGTCAAATCGGAGCAAATCCCACTGATTTAGGATTTGGGGTTTTCTCCATTATTTAATTAATTTATTAATTAAAATAATGAATATTTGATTGTTAGGGTTTTCTGACTGAGTGATGGGAGAATCACTCAAAACTTAGGAAAAGTGGGTTTATGGGTTTACATGGTGCTCTGAGCTTGAAAATGAGCACCCCCATGATTGAAACTGATTTATGAGCCCACTTTTATTACAAAACCAATTTTTCCAATTAGACTATTAAAAAATAGCCTAAGTTTTGTGGAAAAATTAAATTTAAAAAAAATTAAAAAAAATTAAAATCTAGGGGGACTTAAACATGTTCATATGACTCGACCATGATGCCTAGCATGTTTATACATTGACACATAGACTCTGATAACCTCAATAGGCCTAAATGCCAAGCCGACCACCCCAACTTTGGAGGTATTGAGTGAAAAACTCAGAAATTATCAGTCATTTATTCAACAACCAATAATAACCAAGGGAAAAAACACCTTGGGCTGATCAGATTGACAAATAAAGTCTAAGAGACCGAGTCTTTTACAGACACTATCATGCTAGAACATTTTATTACAACTCCCCTATGGGGTATGCAAATGTGATATAGTACAACAAGCACTTCCCAGAAGCACTTCTAAAGGTCTTCTAAAGTGCAAACAAATCATCTTTGTGCAGTTTACTAGGCTCACTTGATAAAAAACCAGTAAGTACAATTCAGGTGGTAACATCTCCCAAGTATTTTATTAGCGAACCAATTCTTGAAAATGGTAGCCAAGGTGTCTAGAACTACATGCAACTCTCCATGGCTAGGTCAATGGTTGAGGTTGGCATCGAATGATGGCATTCTGTTGCAAGTAAAATCCACCAAGTGTCTTGTTTGTGTAGTAAATCAGAGGGAAGTCCATAGAGAGGGATCTATTTAGAATAAATAATGAAATGCAGACCGTCCATAGAAGCTATTATGGCCCATATCACAATTCTCACAACAACATTCAACTTTTAAAAAGAAACAATCTTCTCTTCAACTAGGCATGTCTTCACACATCTTCAAGCAAGTTATGACTCAAATCGACACAATACCTTTACTCAGCACCATAATCAAATCAGAAGGATGTCTATGCACATATTTAAAATGTGTAAGCTAGAGAAACAATTCATTGGAACACATGCAGGTGTAAGACGCGGCCTCAAGTTTCTAGGAAATTCACATTCAATTCATTTTGTGTTGTATTTGTACAAATGCACAAACCCTGCAGCAAACACCATCCACCAAAATGTTTAAAAAAATTGAGGGACCTTCATGCTGTCACCAATACATGCAATAGGAGTGGAGGCACCAAATTTTAGTGAAGGAATGACCCAACGTTCAAATCAAACACTCTCTTCTACTTCGTTCTACAAAACACCCTGTGCGACTAACAGAGGAAGTGAGAAAAAGTGAGAAATGATACCAGCAAGCTTGACTATTGCGAGAGATACTAGGGTTGTCCAATATTACATAACAATGTTTTTAGCATCCAATGGCTAGTCCTCTTTCATCTTTATGATATATAATAATAAACGTTTACCAGCAATTACTATAGTCTATCAGAAATAATGATAAATGGTGGGATGGAAATCTCCATTCTCCATTTATTAGACACCATTCCATGTTGTTAAAGGGGATATGCTTTTCACTATTTAGCAATTGTTCAAACACCATAGAATATGCACTAGTGCTCAAGGTGGAATCTTCTATCTCGACCCAACATGTAGCTCATTCAACAGTTGAAGCTCAACGTTTTATAAAGGAAACAAAACTTCACTCAGCTTCAGCTCCTCAAACATTTAGTACCATGTTAGAATTTAATGGTTATATTAGATCTTCAAACAATTTCCATTATTTCATCATAACTTTAAGAAATAGGATCACTAAAAGAAAGACAAGTACAACAACAAAAAAGAACACAAATTTTTTCCTCTACCAAACAAGAAGGGAGAAAACCCAACAAGTTCTTTAGTATAGATTATGTCACCAAGTAGAATGCGAAACCAAGCTAAAATAAAGCCCAAATGCAAAAACAACTTCTTTTTATTTCCAACAAACTTCTTCTTCTCTCCCTTGCACTTGCTTGTCCAAGTTGTGTGTCTAAATAAGAAGTTCAACCTCTCTATTTATACTCATCATGTGAGTGATTGTTTTTACCTAGGTGGATCGACTTGTTAATCTTAGTGGGTTGGCTTCTCTAGGGGGACACAAAATAACATTTATATAATATTTATTTTGGGTATTATTGACCTGCCTTACAATGGAAGCTTTTCATTGATTCTTTCATTACTTATACATGACCATGTACACAAATAACATCCTCGGAGGAGGTATAACAATAATACACTAAAATTACACTAAGAATATATTTCAAAGTTACAAGATTCAACACTCCCTCTTAAAAAGTAAGGTATTATTCAATCACAATCATCATCACTACGCATCATCTCTGGAAATCATCAGTTGATCTCATCACTGTTGTTGCATCTTAGTACTTAGGCCATTGAATTATGACCTCTCTCAAATCTATACATCATAAGAAGCTATACATATCTATCCCTTTTTCATGTTGGATGTAAGTCCACTTATGCATTCAATGTCAACCCTTCTTCATGTTGACCTCTATAGTTCCATCCCTTTTTCATGCCGGTTGTAGCTCCACATATCCATATAGTGCCAACTATTTTTCATGTTGGATGTACCTCTGTAGTGCCTAAGGTTTTTCATGATGGATGTAGCTCAACATATCCATATAGTGGAGATCCTTTTTCATGTTGAACATACCCCTGCATTACCAACCCTTTTTCATGGTGGATGTAGCTTCACATGTACATATAGCACCAACTATTTTTCATGTTGGAAGTACCCATACAATTCCATCCCTTTTTTCATGTTGGATGTAGTTTTACATGCACATACAATGCTATCCCTTTTTCATGTTGGGAAGACTCTTACAATTCCATCCCTTTTTCATGTTGGATGTAGCTTCAAATGTCTCTACAATGCTAACCATTTTGCATGATGGATGAACGTCTTCGCGGTGTCAGTCCTTTTTGATATAGGATCCTATATCTGCAATGCCAGTCATTTCTATCCTCGATGCATATCTTTATATTGCCAGTCTTTTTTTATAGTTGATGTACGTCTTTACAGAGCCATCCCTTTTTCATGCTAGATGTAAAACTTTACATAGCTATACATTTTTCATGTTGGATGTAAATCACACATATCTTCCATAGAGCTAGCCCTTTTTCAATTTGGATGTGAATAAGACATGTCTTCCACCATGTAAATCTGGTGTACTATTTTCTCTTTTATTTCCTTTCTTAAAATTATCACTGATTATTGATGCTTGTGCTTACAAGAGAATATGCTACTTGTTTCAAATTATTATGTCATTAATATTATTGTTGTATGTTAATCAATATGTAGTATTATTCTTGTATGCTAATCAATATGTAGTATTATTCTTGTATGCTAATCAATATGTAGAAATATTCTAACATGTTATTAGAATTGGTTACTAAGCTCCATCTCCTTGACTAATTTTTTGTTAAAAATCATTTTCATGCATCAAATTTCTGCAGTCCTTTCTATTGGGCCTTGTTTCTCTTGTGTATATGCAATTAGTTATGGACAATGACTTAGAGTTTATAATGGATATGTATATCTATCAGATTTATGTGCATTTTTTGAAAATTTTGATTTCGCCATTATCTCTAGAATGATGTTTTTAGTTAAAATTAATTATTGGTTCATCAAATTTGACTCATATTCATTCAATATTGAACTATTTCTTCCTAGACTTCCTTAGGGCATTTAATTTTTTTATAACCTAATCTTTTTTGAGAAATTTTAGGTTCGGTAATTTACCAAGCATTTTTTTACTAGGATTGATTTTTCTTCTGAACCTAATTTATTTTGATCTAGGAGGGCTTTTGCAATGAATGTGTTTTCAGTGTGATTTTTATTGATATATATTTTGGGTCTCTTCTTGCATATCTTCATGCCTTGTACAAAGCTACACGACTATGTTTTAGCCTCTTAACTACAATTTTGAGGTGCATTTTTTCCTCTTTAAGTCGATTTCCTCTTACTCGAATGTGGTTTCTATAAGAAAAGCACAAATATAACATAAGTTTTCCCTTTTTTTCTCAATAAAATGACAACCTAATAAGAGGAAATAGACATGTAGAGAAAAAATTGTGCCCACCAGTGTTTTTCAAAGAAGAGATTAAAACATGGCCGTACAAATCCATACGGTTCTATACAAGGAATGAAGAGGCGAGAGAAGAAGCTTGAAAGATAGATCAACAAAAATTACACCAATAAAAAAAATCAATGCAAAATCCATCATGGATCAAAAGATATTAGTTTCGATTTAAAAAGCATGCCTCGTAGAAAAAAAAGATTCATAAATTATAGAATCTAAAATTGCCCAAAACATTAAGTTATAAAAAATGAAATGTGTTAGGCTAGGATAGGAAAAAATAATTCAAGATTTGCCAAACATAAACCAATTTTTGGTGAACCAATAGTTGGTTTTAGCTAAAAACAATGTTCTAGAGAGAATGGTGAGGTTATATTTTCCAAAAATGCACAGAAATATGAGAAATGCACAATCCAGTATAAACCTTAATTGGATGTCCAAATTTGATCCAAATATAGAAGAGAAAGACTAACTAAAAATTATTCAAGAAATTTGATTCTTGAAAATATTTTTTATTTATTTATTAAAGGAACTAGAGCTTAGTAACCATCTCTGATACCATTATATACTATTTCTACATATGCATTAACAAATAACAATAAGTTTACTAACATAATAATAACAATCAACTACTCCACTCTCATATCAACAAAAGCATCAATAATCAATAATAACTGCAAGAGCATGAAGGGAAGAGAAAATAGTAAACCATTTCAGGTTTACCATGTAAATATGGTGTACTATTTTATCATCCCTTTCCTCTCTTACACTTATTATTGATTATTGATGATTGTGTTGATAAGAGAGTAGACTAGTTGATTATGATTATTATGTTAGTAATATTATTGTTGTATGTTAATGCATATGTAGAAATAGTGTAACATTAGAGCCCACTGCTAGTTTAAATTGCAACAAAGACTAATCTGCAACATTCTCTATCCTTTACTATAGGCTGGTGAGATATATTTAACCAAAATACATGCAACAATTTAACAGTTTCCTTAAGATTTCAAATATTTTTCCAATAATAGAGAGGGGAGGAAGAGAGGAGAATACCTCTTGAAGCTAGCCACTTGTATAATATACCCTTGCTTGAGCATGCATGGAACTTAGGCCTCCTTTAGCAGATTAAATTTTCTTGTTACTTACCTCCAACTCTACTTAAATTTAGAAACTTCAAAACTTGAAATATTCCTTAAAGCTTTGAATCCAAAACAAGATCAAAATAAGAAATTCAAACTCAAATTGGGGGGAAACTAGAATTGTGTCATATTGAAAATAAGAAGAGAGTGATTACAATCCAAATTTGGAGGTGAATCCCTTATTCTTTACTTTAAACCATCCTTCTCCATCCATGACTTTGATCATTGAGATCTTGATATGGAAAATAGTTTTTTTATCCTTCAAATTCTTCAGCATGCCTTTGTTTTCACTTTTTCTGTTTTTTATTTCACCTCATATGCCTTTCTTATATAGAATTGGGATTTGTGTACCCAATTACTAACCATGGATGTGGGAATAAAATTTCTTATGAACTTTGATTGTTTTCATGAAACCCCCACTTTACTTAGTTTTTCTTCCTTTTAACTTGAATTTCCAAAATTTTATGCCAATTAATGCATATGACATGTATTATTTCCACTTTACGAGTTGTGTAAAATGTTGAGAGTACAACTTTGATATTTATTCTCCATGACCTTGTGTTGTATTAAGGTATGAGACTTGTGTTGTAATCAAGTATGGAATCTATGTTGTAATTAGGTTCAGATATTCACCATGACCTTATGTTAATGTCTGGTACTTATGTGGTATAAAATCCATAAATTATGTTGCATTAAGTTCAAATGACTTATGTTGTATTAAGTATCAAGGATATACTATGTGATGTATGGATAGTCATGGTCAATAGGTGCTACAAGTTTCCTTTAGGGATTAGCGGCCCCTAGAGTGATTTACTTTAGCATGTGACTATGTCACCTTTGGTAATACATATGACCATACGTTTGGAACAATTATTATGAGTATGATGTGATATAGAATTAATGAAAACACATATGAACCATGCAGAGAAACTTAATATAAGCACGGAGATAGAAAGATAACTCGAATTACCCATGCATACCATCAAGTGAACTCGAATTGATAATACATCAGTTGACTATTAGTTATGATAAACAAGTTTTAGTTAATTAAGGAATATACTCCTTAATTTATGCAAGTAGTTGTTGGAGATGACAGTAATGGAGTTACATTCAGTTATGTTCAGTTACATTCACTTTTGTTTAGTTACATTTAGTTATGTTAAGTTACATTCAGTTATGTTAAGTTACATTGAGTTTTATTCAATTACATTCATTTATGTTTAGTTACATTTAGTTATGTTCAGTTACATTCAATTTTGTTCAGATACATTCAGTTATGTTCACTTACAATCAGTTCCATTCAGTTCCATTCAATTGCATGTAATTCCATTCAGTTACATGCAGTTTCATTCAGTTCATTCAGCTAACATCTCAGTTAGAGACAATTAAACTCGGTGAATTTGTTGATGTTTTGTAACTTCGAAATGTATTCATTTGTATATCTTATGTATTGTACCCTGATGTTCCTATCGGGAAATATATGTAATGTAAACAAGTCATGTAAAGTCATTGAGGTTAACCCTCCATTGTAATTTGGGGAAATAGTCCCCACAATTGAGTTAAGGTTAACTCTCCTTGTTGATCGGAGGGAAAAGTCCCCATAGTTGTGGGGCACTAAGGTTATTAGACTCTCCTAGAGAATTCGGCCCTGGTAATTAATTGTTAAGTGAGGCCAACTTGTTGGAGTGGACATTAAGTGAAAAAAAGAATATAAATAGAGAGTGAGCCTCTCTATTTATCACACACACACTCACTCATTGAGGCACATGAGTGAGAGAAGAGAAGCCCTCTCAAGTGATAGAGAGATAAAAACTGTTGGAGATCATATTTTCTATCTTTGGGTTGTACTGATACTATTGGTGCTCATTCTATATTTGAGGAAGTTGCAGGTTTTTCTCCTTTATGGTTTCCCTGAGGAAAATTCTTTATTTCTCTTATCTCTTGTGATTATTGGTGTGCATGTTATTCTCTTAGATAAGATCCTAAGATCATATTGCTTAAATGATAAAAATATAACATGGTATCAAAGCTAACCTGAGAAGAAGACACTATGTAGCTGCAAAAGCCAGGGCTTCTTAATTTTTTTCTTTCTCTCTACAATCCATCAGCAAAAGGATGCTAGGCTAACTCTCCATTGAAGGGCACATCTTTCTGTCGAAGTAGAATTTGATTCCGGGCATTTTCAGTTTTTGCTGCGGGAAGTTAGGGCTTTCTACAGAAGAGGAATTTTTTAGTGAGCCCAACATAGGATTAATCTCCTCATCAAAATGGAATTTTAGAGACCTGGGTTGATATTTTTGGTTGGGTGAAACTCTGGGAAAGTCAAACCCTAGTTTGACCCCAGGCCTGAAAAACCCTAAAATACTAAAAATCATAGTTTTGGTACATTCGTTATATCTTGGGATTGAAGAAGTATCAAGGGACAAAACTTTAACATACTGAATAAAAAATCCTGATGTACCCTTGGTAAAAATTTCAGCCTCATATTCACTACATTCTAGGAGATATGATTCCTCCAAATCAGGGTTCCAGCCTCTTCCAGGATTCATCCTTAAACAGGACACCTAGGGAGAATTGCAATATCTTGGGATACACAGATCCAAATGATATTTCACAAGATTTACTAGATAGGGCATGGAATTTAATTTCTCAGGTAAAACATTTAGACCCTGAGGGTGAAACAGTGACACGTGGAAATCCTTACAACTTCGCTATGCTCAACAATCGTGAAACAAGTCACCTAGGGAAAACAATCATAAGTCCCAATTGGTGAAACCAATTATGGTAAAACCTATGGTTTTAGAAATAGGATAGGAGAGGATACCTTAGTACGAAATTTCAGACATAGAGGAGAAATAATTTCAGATATACCAAAGAAACAGTATCAGGCATTTCTACAGAAGAAATTGGTAAACTAGGGCTTCTTGTTCCGGGAGCTTCCCTCCACTGTTTTCAGAAAAGTAGTACATTGGATAGCTCTCCTTGAGGAGGTATATATTTCTATGCAATCATATATTAAAGATTCTAAGTTTTGAAAATTAGGGTTTCTCTGAAAAACCCTAGATCAGCCAGCTCCGAAACCAAGATGGACACCTAAAATCGGTAAGATCTAATATTTTGCTATTTACATTTGAGGTTCTCATTTCAAAATGACTAATCACACCAGCTTGATGACAATCTTGGTGAAACTGAAAAATCCCAAACATGGAAGTATTGAATCTCACTAGTTCTTGAAGAAAATGAAATTGGACACCTACATAAGTGGAAAGGTTCCACTTCCAGAGGGAGATGAGGCTAAAATCCTTACATAATAAGAACTTGGTCAAGGCTAAGAAGATAATTTCTGATTCAATTAAGGATCACCTTATACCACAAGTGTCTTTCCTAAAGATACCTAAAGAGATGTTTTGATTCCTTGACCAAGCTATTTGAATGGAAGAACATAAATCAAAATATCACTTCGAGAAACCAGTTGAAGAATGTTAAGATCCAGAATGCAGAGACCATGCATTCATACTTTACAAGGGTCTCTCAAATCAAAGAACAACTTGAAGCAACAAAAGAAGTAGAGAATACAAAAGTTGTGATAACCACCTTGAACAACCTCCTAAGATCAAGGGATTCATTTATTTGAGGAATGTGTGCCAGAAGGAAGTGATTTCTTTCAGTAAACTCTGGGAAGAGCACACACAAGAAGGATCTCGACTCATAATAAGAGAAAAGAAGATGGGAGAAACCGAAGACCAAGATTTCATGATTCAAAGAAGATACCTCAAGCGATGAGGAATATGAAGAACTCAATTCTTGAAGAACCTCTTATCCATTTGGATAAGAAATAATGTTGTTATGAATGAAGAAGATGATGTAGCTAAAAGGAGGAGTCTACCCACGAAACAAATAAATATAAGTATTCAATTGTCATTTCATGATATTGTTTTGTTATGCATTTGTTTATATTCAGTTGATGTATTATGCATGATAGAATGTTTGCATTAATGACAATATACTACTAATATGGATGTGATGGGTAAGTAGCTCACGGTGATATACAACTCTCCATTGCTACTTATCTAGAATGAAACCTATTTGCTGACATATTGGATTAGTGCACAATCTCAATGTTGTCCTGGTAGAGATGGAAGGCATCTAGAAAGTTTCCGTGAGATATGGATGAATGTTGTATTGGCTAAAATAATTGCATGATCATATATTTATGCATAATAATTTTCCATTATGAATATGCCTTATGAAATGTTTCTAACCATACAAATTCATTTGAATTGTAGGAAAGATCGCGTACAATCACCTACAAGAAAATAAGGATGAGACTTGTTCCGAAGAACAAGTGATGACAGTTCAAGAAATAATCCAAGATAAAGAAGAATATGATGATACTTTCAAAATAATTCAAGAGGCCTGAGACACAGTGCAGTTATGTGACACTGTTGAGTGACATCATTGATGCAGAGCCTTCCAGCTATGAAGAAGTAGCCAAGAAGAAAGGGAAGGAGAGTACTAGTTCAAGAAGAATGATGTTTAGGATGCAGTATCGAGACCTGAAGGGAAGTCTGTAATGTATTCAATATGGATCTGTAAGATCCAGCATGCAATATATGGAAATCAAGGGATACAAGGAAAGATTAGTAGCAGAAGGCTTCTCACAAAAAGAAGGCATAAACTACGAAGATACATTTGCAGCCATTGGAAGTTAAGACACATGACAGGCAGACTCATGTATGCAAATTAAAGAAGGCCTTGTACTAGCCTAGAAGACACCCATGGGATAACACATACATGAGGAGCTTGAAGATCACCTAGAGTGATGAAGATCTTAACCTTTGCTACAAGGTTGAAGATGAAAGCCTATAGAGGATGACAAGATCATAGATGGGTGCGAGAATAACTTTTGGAAAGGTTCAAGTTAGAGGATCTTGGTATCCAGTGACCCTTGATGGATACATAGAAGATTAGTAGTGGAGGAAGCTACTTTTCACTCTAGTATAGAATGTTTCAGTGCATAGAGTACAAAAGGCAGAGGGAGAATGATGCTTCGCTTCAGAGGAAGTGACTACAGAAGATCCCAATTTTCAACATGGTATGACAGGATGGATAGCTTACTGATGACTCTAGGCTTTATTGAGAGTAAAGCGGATTCCAAACTTTTCTTCAAGGTTGAAAGTGGAAGACCAGTGATGCTCCTGTTATATGTCGATGACTTGTTCCTGATAGAAAAGAGGAACTCACTAAAGTTGCAAGAAGGAGACTTGCTGTCGAGTTAGAGATGAAGGACTTGGATATGATGCACTACATTCTAGGCATGGAGGTGTGGCAGAATGTAGATGGAATCTTCCTGGGACAAGGGAAGTATGCGGTAGAGATCCTGAAAAGGTTTAATATGATGGACTGCAAGGCCATGACCACACCTATGGAATTAAACCTGAAGCTATTGAGTGTTGCTTCATTAGATATGGTTGATGCCATGATGTATCATCAGATGATTTGTTCCTTGATGTACCTGACAAATATGAGGCCAGATAATTGCTTTGCTGTGAACACATTGAGACATGTTCACCTGATGATTGCAAAGCATGCATTAAGGTACCTGAAGGGTATAGTTGATTATGGGCTTAAGTTTGAGGTGAATCAAAACATTAACCTGGAGGGTTATGTCGATTCGGATTGGGCAGGTAGTGCCATTGATAGGAAGAGCACTTCTTGGTGTAGCAGGAAGTAGTCCTGCATGGTGCTGAGTACAACCGAGGCAAAATATGTTTCCACTTGCTATTTGGGAGGTAGTATGTTTCTTTCGAAACTAATATTTGATTTGGTTGATCTTACTTGCATTTTTGCATGATGTAGAGAGGAGTAGTGAAGCTCCAGTTTGTGATCCAGATTGAGATCCTCGAAAGAGGGAGTTCTAGCATAGCTGGTGAGACAGGTTGTCTGAGCATAAATCCTGGCGAAGCTCATAGGTTTCTTAGACGTAATTAGTCTTGTAGGTTGTCCTTGGATGTAATCGGTCTTGGAGAAGCTCACAGGTTATCCTTGGACGTAATCAGCTCTGATGTGATTCTATGCTAGAAATGGCCAGTGTGAAGTTTGAGTACTTCAGGTAGAAGCTTGGTGTTCTCCAGATCGAGGTTCCTTCCAAGGGGAAGTGATGAGTCCATGAGCCCTTCTGAAATGGTGAGAGGATTGGTTCCTTCCATGGTCAGATGTAAGTGTCGTGCCCTTCTAACATGGTGGAAGGACGAGCTTCACATGGTCAGATGTAAGTGCAGAGTTGCTCTGATGTGATTGTGGGTTGTGTTACCACATGATTAGTGTAGAGATATTCTGATGTGATTGTGGAATGTGTTCCCACATGATCAGTGCAGAGCCATTCTAATGTGATTGAGGGATGTGTTACCACATGATTAGATATAATTGTAGAGATATTCTAATGTGATTATGGGATGTGTTCCCACACGATCAGTGCAAAGCCATTCTGATGTGATTGAGGGATGTTTTCCCACATGATCAGATGTAAATGCGGTGTCTTTCTGACAGGATGAGGTCGGATGTAAGTGCAGAGCCTTTTTGACATGATGAGTCCAGATGTAAGTGCATCTCCTTTCTGACATGATGAGGTTGGATGTAAGTGTAGTGCCTTTCTGACATGATGAGGTCAGATGTAAGTGCAGAGCCTTTCTGACATGATGAGGTCAGATGCAAGTGCAACACCTTTCTGACATGATGAGGTCAGATGTAAGTGTAGATCCTTTCTGACATGATGAGGTTGGATGTAAGTATAGATCCTTTTTTATAATATGAGGTCAGATATGAGTGATGGGTCTTTCTAACATGGGTTTTGGATGTGTTCCTCCCATGTCCAGATGTGAGTGTCGGGCGTGCCTTTTTGACATGGTTCTTGGATGTGTCCCTCCCATGGTTAGATGTAAGTGATGAGCGGGCCTTTCTAACATGGTTCATTCCATGGTCAGATATAAGTGTTGAATACGATGAAGACCTACATGAAGGCTAGGTCTACAAACAACATGAAAAAGGGCTAGCTCTGTAGAAATTTTTGTGATGAGTAGAATTGAGATAGCACCAGTGATGATGACCCAGTGAAGATACAACAGTGATGATCCAGATCAAGTGATGATCGAGACTTGATGATGATCCAGTGATGCTCTAGATCTAGTAATGATCTAGACTTAATGATGATCCAGTGACGATCCAGATCAAGTGATGATCCAGAATTG
This sequence comes from Pseudotsuga menziesii, assembly GCA_001517045.1. Lineage (NCBI taxonomy): Eukaryota > Viridiplantae > Streptophyta > Pinopsida > Pinales > Pinaceae > Pseudotsuga > Pseudotsuga menziesii. Next base: position 234,369 of record LPNX010889947.1, on the reverse strand, counting down.
ATGATGATCGAGTGATGCTCTAGATCAAGTGATGATCTAGACTTGATGATGATCCAGTGATGAACCAGACTTGATGATGATCCAGTGATGCTCCAGATATGAAGTGATGATCCAAAATTAATGATGATCCAGTGATGATCCATACTTGATGTTGATCTTATGATGCTCTAGATCAAGTGATGATCCAGTGACGATCCAGACTTGATGAATATGACTTGATGATGATCCAGATGATACATCGAAGAAGAATTGTGCTAATAAATTGTGTTGAGAGAATACCTTCCTAGTTAAGAGGGAGTGTTAATGTATTTGTAACTTTGGAATGTATTCATTTGTATATCTTATGTGTTGTACCCCAATGTTCCTATTGGGAAGTATCTGTAATGTAAACAAGTCATGTAAAGTCATTGAGGTTAACCCTCCATTGTAAGTCAGTGCAATATTCCCCACAATTAAGTTAAGGTTAACCCTCTTTATTGATCGGAGGGAGAAGTCCCCACAGTTGTGGGGCACTAGGGTTATTAGACTCTCCTAGAGAAGTTGGCCTTGGTAAGTAATTATTAAGTGAGGCCGACTTGTTTTAGTGGAAATTAAGTGAACGAAATAATATAAATAGAGAGTGAGCCTCTCTATTTATCACACACACACTCACTCACTGGGGCACATGAGTGAGAGAAGAGAAGCTCTCTCAAGTGAGAGAGAGAGAACAACTGTTGGAGATCATCTTTCCTATCTTTGGGTTTTACTGCTGCTATTGGTTCTCATTCTATCTCCGAGGAAGTTGTGGGGTTTTCTCCTTTATGGTTTCCCCGAGTAAAATTATTTGTGTCTCTTGTCTCTTGTGATTATTGATGTGCATCTTATTCTCTCAGATATGATCCTAATATCATATTGCTTAAATGATAAAAATATAACATAATTAATGGAGGGCACATATCTTCCTTGTGGGAGATAATTATGTAGTACCAACGTTGCACCAAGTTAGTGAGGGTGCATGATTGAAGATAAAGTAGTGTTCTCCATGTTAACTACTTATCGAAGCATGCAATATTCATTACCTTCTTTACATATGACCTAATTTGACTTGTTATTAAAGTGCTATGCACTTGGAAAGATCAACACATTGTTCCATTTGATATCTATTCTCTCGTGCTCTTAGAGAAGGAAATATGCTATTGGGTTCAAATGATTCTCTTCCAATTATCAATCATACTCTAATATTGTTTGCTAGGTTGTTTATCCTCTGAATAAATGGAGGGTTTTCCCAGGGTATATTCTATGTTCTATGGTTTGATTTATGTCTTTGTATTATTGATGAGACTCATTAGCACTGTTATTACTGTAACACCTCAGTTTTGACCCCAAGGGGGAGGGGAATGTAATTCCCCAATTTTTAACCCATGGTATTAAAATTGTACTTGATGTATATAATGTATGATAATCATGGAAAGGAGCTCAAGGCCAAGGCCCGACCATTGATTTCATATTTTGTGGATAGGTGATCAAGGTTGATGCCTATGGTTCATTGTGCTAGTCAAGCACAACATGTTTTTGAATACCATGTAAGTACACCATTTAATAAAACTACCCCAAGTATCTATGCACTGCAACGTGAAAGAGATGGGGGCATGATTTCGAGGAGGAACGCAAAGGGATTAAACTAGCAGATCCTAGGTGAGTGTGTTAACACTTAGACTCGCACCCAAGGTTGTGGAAGGTGGACCCTGATATAAAAACAAAACCACTTTGGGAAAGGGATTTAGCTTCTCTGTTTCTAGAGAGGGATCTCTTACAGATATATAGCAAGGCCAGATACAAACATGAAATGAAATTCAAGTATTATTGTGGTTAAAACCAGGTAAGGGTATATTACACTATGGAGTCAAAAGTATCAAGAAAAGCAGAGTAATTTCCATGGGAAACATCTGTAAAATAACGATAATACTTCGGTTATAGTCAATATGTTTTTGGTTTGGTGGAAAGGAAGAAAATATGACAGTCCATTAACACAGAGCACCAGTTAGATGAATTCTTCATTTACTTTGGTAGAAACAATTTGTGAATATCTGAGATGATGGACAAAGCATAACCAAGTATGAATTCTAAAAACTATCACACACTTATTTCAGATACGAGAGAAAAAATAATGAAAACATTAACAGGAAGGACATGCACATAAAGAAAAGAAATCACAAACTGTAACTCATAAATATACATGAATTTCTGCATTCAAAGGCCATCATTCGGCTCTACAACTTCTATTAAAGAAAGCTCTCAAAATTACATAACAAAAAATTCTCATGGGTTTCAACCCTTTCTTCCTCTATTGAGGGTATACTTATAGTGTCTTAGACCCCCGAGACCAACGTTGAAACAAGGCCAAAATTAGTTACAAATTGAGAAATAAACTTCTAACAAAATCTAACGTGGAATATTTGCTACAATTTACATAAAACATAAAATATGATGCAAATTGCAAATGTTGGATTTAAAACAATAATGTGTCTTTGACATATTGACTCACTATATCATTCTACAACTGTCCCTTTGATCCTCGTCACAATTACGCATGTCATCATTAGCACAACCTGTATTTACGTTTTCCATAATTTTCAATTGTCTTCCATTGATCAACAACTAACGGATCCAAACTGATCATTTCCTTAGCCAATACCCTAAGCTCCACGTTTTTTGGATAAGAGAAATATGTAGCATTGAAGTCAAACAACATTTCAAAGTCTCCATTTAATTTGTCAAACAAAGTTCTACCCGACAAGGGTTGTTGCTGCATATCATCAAACTGTTTGTGATCTACTCTTGAATTGATTAACATGTCATTATACTCTTTCTAAGACAACATCCCTACATTCTCTTCCTAGAATAAAGGAAGCCCTCTTTTGAATAAAGGATTAAAAATTTGAATAAATTCCTTTATTTGATTATGCATAACATCTCTTTTTGGTTGAACTATTTATAAGTGATGATATTTATTCATCACTCTTCTTGCCCATGTGATAATGAAAACTCTATCTTGGATATTTTCTTTCCTGATTTCTTCTTTTGTAAAATTGTTCAAAAAACTGTTTTCATTATTAGTTGTGTCCATGGAATTTTTATTTAAGACCTGTTTCACAATCTAGAAATTTTCTCTAGCTTCTTGTGTAACAATATCTTTATCCAGGATAAAATCTCAATAGGGCCTGATCTTGGTTGCTTCTGCTATTAGTACATACCAGATAAGATGTTTTTCTCCTTGTAAGGCTCCCTGGCCTGAAACTTTTTTGCCAATTTGTTATTATTTTCTACCATCTCCTTACACTTATCTTCCAACTTCTTTCTTTCTTGCTCTTTCTTTACATCCATATCTTCTAAGTTATTATTATTTTTCTTCAAACGAGTGATTTCTAAATATTTGAGACTAACTTGAGACATGGCTTGAGAAAGAGAATTTGTACCAGATTGTATAGAAGATGAAATAACTGGAACTTGTTGTTCCTTATATTTTTCCTTTAGTTCCTTTTCCAAATCTGCTTGTTTTGTTTCAAAAGCATTTTCTTTTTCATCCTATAGTTCTACATCTTTCTCCCACTATTTTTTCTTCACTTAAAATTTCAACAACTTTTCCTTACATTTAATTAGGTCTGTATTCACAACTTTCTTCTCTTTTTCAAACTCTGTCATCTTAGAGGTTTGTATGAGTTGAGTAGATGGGATATTTAGCTTCTTTTTAAGAAATTGGATTGCATTCTGTTTTTCTTTTAATAGCTTCTGTGTGGAAGCTCCTTTATTAGCTTGACTTTCACCCACCAATAATTCCACTTGCAGTTTCTTTATTTGTGCTTGGTGGACGCTATTCTCCACCTTCTCCTTTCTAAGAAGGTCTTCAACTCTTTTATTTCTAGATTGTAAATTTGATACCTGCAATGTTCCCTATAACAAATCAGTATAAATGGTATCACATGTTTCTCTGTGTAAATTTATCATATCATTAGTAGGAATCTTCTTCAAGTTCATCCTTAATTCAACCACTTTATTTTCTGTAGTCACTGCCAAAGTTAAGGTCTTTTTAGCCTGATCCCTAACATTCTCCAGGGATACGTCTTGACCAAGAAATTTTATTACTTCATCTTTTCATCAAAATTATTTTCACCTACATCTTTATATATGTTTAGCAATTCAGTTTTAGTCTTGTACTTATCTGTAGTTCCTTCAGGAACATTATCAAAAGTGTACTCTTGTATTTCAAAGGTTGGGAATTTGACCTTCACAAGTTTCTTTATGCCTTTCATCTTTGAAACTTGTACAAGTTTTCCTTTCTTTTCAATCTTTAGTTTCTTGGGCGTTCTAGTAGTGTCTTCCTCGTCTACATCCATGGCTTCTGGGCAGTCTCTCTTATTCACCTTTTCGGAAAAACTAGCCAATGGAGTGATATGAGTAGCTATAGCAATAATACTAGAAATATCTTGTCGAGGAGGAGAACCCCTTGCTGCAGGTGAAAGTGAATCCTCTTTCATATCCTCATTATTATTACTATCCTTGGGATAGTCTATCCAATTTTTTGCCTCAGACAGTCCTGTGACCTCAGAATGCTCAAATGGTTTGTTTTTATTTTCTTTTCTCCTATCTGAGATGATATGTTGAGGGTCATAATTGACTAAATATTCCAGTGAAAATCCCATTTCTATGAGAATGCTTTCAACCATTGAAAGGGTTGATGTACTCTTAATGGTAAGAGGACCAGCTGTCCATGGAAATTTGATTCCTGAAGGATTCTTATAGTTAAGGACATGCTCATATTCAACTATTAGTCTTTGTTTAATAAAATCTAATGAAAACACCCTCACTCTAAAAAATGATGGCAGGACATAAGGCTGGTGAGCAAATCCATATACCCTAATCACAGTATTGTGTTCAGAAATGAACCATTTCCCTACCCTTCTTCCAGGTGATAACTACAATAACTCTTTCATTTCTGGTAGGATTTTGGGTAATTTTTGTTGAAAGAAAACATTATATACTGGGGCCATAAGAAAATTCATAAAATTGCAATAATATTTACTCATCTCATATGTTATAACCATCTCTAGAAGTTGTAGGTTATCTTCATTAAATGTTAAAAACATCCCCATCAGAAAATATTGAAACCTGATAGTTCTTGTCCTTTGGAATTTTATTAGCTAAGAACAAATTTTCTCGGCTAAAAAATCATCAAATTTAAGGCATGATGATTGCATGGAATGACTCAGTGGTGTTATCAACCCAAATGGCACTTCTCCGTCTGAGTGCCAACTTTCCATATGTTGGTACACAAAAGGACACTGTAGGATTGAAGTTTGCCTAAACACTATAGATGGGCATGACATGAGATGCATTTACCCCTTGACCAGCATGCCATTTTAATTTTCTATCTGTTGATTTCTATACACGGATATCTCCACTGAAATATGCAACTATGTATGTTGACAACCCACGTACTGTACGCGACTATTATCATTGCAACCCGTGTACAGATCTGTATGCAGGTTTCCCTTAAAGCAAATCGCATGTCATACGCGGGTTGCCTATATCAATAGTCATGTACACAACCATTCAACATTAAAAAATATAAAACATGATTAATGTATATTAGTTGAGCCTTAATCATTAACCATCTCAACTGTCTCAACCTCCTCAACCTTTGTAACTGCTCTATTTCCCAAAGTATAAATAAAGGTCGTGGGGAGGGAATTAATAGAATGAATATTGGAGAGAAAAGTTATGCTGGTGGTATATCTTCAAAAGTATTTGGAGTAGAAGAACTCAGAGTCCTTTGGTTGCAGAGGAGTCCTTGCCTCAGGAATTGGGTTGTACATTTATATCATTCACTGATTGTTAATAAAGAGAATCCTTCTTCCAACTTTGTGTTGAGTCTCTTTCATGTATCATGGTTGATGAATATTTGATTAAGCACTATATATGTTGTTTATCTAACCTGTCATATATACATGTATAATATTGTACTTGGATTATTTTCTCTTTGCAGGTGAAGGAGGTGCATCCCTGAAAGCTTTGGAGAGAAGCAGAGCGGGAGAAGACAAATCTTGGATCAATCGTCAATAATCGAGTGAGTCCAACATATCTTCCTATTTCCTTTCTGTACTTTAAAGATGATTGTATGCAAGTTTTAGAAGTAAGTTGGTAACCCCAGACCCTAGGTTATAAGGGTGTTTATTCCTAAACAACAGAACTAGCGACTCCGCTAGGGATCCCAGACTGTTGTGGGTTATATTTTGTAGATTAGTTCCCAGTCTTTTCCTTGATTCAATGTGTGGTGTCTTGTCTTGGTTCATGCTTAGAGTGGTGTTTGAAGAGCTTTAAAAAATTTCTTTTTATTTGAAAATTTTATACCTGTACGCGGGTTTCTCTTGCACACATTCGCGTACAGAGGTAGGCATACGCAGGTTGCTCTATAGCATAGTCACGTATAGTACGTGGGTTTCCCTTGTACACAGTCGCGTACAAGCCTGAGCACAAAATGTTTGGGTTAGGGTTTGCTTGTCCCTGTCCTTTTATATATTTTGTCTTGTTGAGTGGCCTTCTTTATGAGCATTGCACTATGAGTTTGATGACCTTGTTAGCCATACCTTGTTCTTTCTTGTAAATCTCTTGAGTTCTTATTGTTTGGATTATCTGTTTGTTACCAAATTGAAGTGTATTTGCATGTTGGGTAATAGGTTCAAGTGTTGGTTTTCTGAATCAGTGATCAGGGTTCTAGACACTGTATATCCCATTCTATTTTCGAATAGTATTGTTTTTCCGCTTGCCTTTGTTTGACCTCAGTGATTTCTATCCATTGTGTCCGCCCAAGCTAGGGTTCCAAGTCTTCCTTAGGTGGTTGATTTTTGGTTTTATGAATATGCTTGAATTCATTTTGCTTATTTTATATAGCTAGTTTATTCAAGCATACTCAAGTATTGTGCATTTAGGTGCATAGTAGTCTTTGAGCAATTTGAAAAGTGAAAAGAAAGCATTAGAAACTTTTGCATTTGCTTTGCATAGAGTAGTTTAGTTTTTAGTTTTTAAATATAATCTCAAAAATTACAAAAATATAGTCTTAGTTTTCTCTTTATTCGTTGCATTTTCATTAGTTTACATTTACCAAAAAAAAAAGAGAATCTTGTTTTTTAAGTAGTGATAATTTGCTTTGAAAGTATACACCAATTGTTTTCTACATGTCTTATTGAGTCAAAAACATCATAGTATTTCACTCCACTTGCCTTCTGAGAAACAAATAGCCCTTAAAATGAACGCAATAATTAAAATTTATTAGTAAGTTTTATTTTTTACGGCCATACACCTACTAGCTTAGGCTAGACTTGTGGGATAGGAAGTGTAAACTCCCCATAAGTATTTAAATTCAGACATAGTTGGCCAATTGATAGGTAAATCCTTCTCTTTATTGATAGTATCTGGGAAGCTCCTCTCAAACAGGAGTCAAGCATGAGGCCACGTGGAGGCATTGGACTGAAGAGATAACCCTCCAATTCCTTGTCGAAATGTAAACCAAGATTTTTATGCATCTGGGGATTCTGTCCTAGACAGAGTTTCGGGCTCATCTACCCTGCCCATGCGTATGAATCAAGCTTGCGACTATCCCCCCAGACTGTTGGTATAGTTAAGGTAGCCTCTAGTATCTTGACATCTAGGGTTCATACATAGGTAAACCGGAAGGCTATTTATGGTTTACCTTGGGTGGGATTGGAAGGTAACCCTTGTTGAAAGTGTAGGAGGGTAGTGGGTGATTCCTTCGCTTGTGCCTAAGAACCTCTTCAAGGACCCCAAGCAATTGTCTTTCAGCTTTCTTCGGGAAAGCATATCTTTTACCCTTGCTGACTATTGAGACTTTAGGATTTTTCATAGTGATTGCTCTGTGGTTTGTCTGTGTTTCTTTGACCTTAGGGTTTGAATTGTAAAATTTAAAATCATGGAGGACCAACCTATCAGAAGGTCATGAAGGTTGCAAAACCTTCCTCCTCTTATTACATTGGAACCTCCACCTCCCCTTCAAAGGAAGAGATTGGACACAGAAAGTTCATTTGAACTGATAGGAGTTAGCAAAGTTTCGGGTGAACCAGAACTTAGGGAAAACCATCTTAATTTGAACACAATTGAGATAGAAGACTTGCAGGCTGATGAGTTTGCAAGGAGTTTTAATACACCTCTGACTGATTTAAATGATCCTGTGATCGTTCAGGTTCATCCTTTTGACCCACCCATTATTGGTGTCCCTGTGGGAAGAATAATGTCTAGTGCAAGAGAAAGTTCTTTCATTTTCACCTCAGACCTCCCGGCTGAAGGGGTTCTACCTCCCCCGGTAAGTACCCCTAGATCAAGCATACCTACTACACCATTAACTCCAGTGATCTGAGTGGTCCAACTGTCGGTTCCCCCAAGCCTAGCATGTGCTTCTAGTGGTATGGTCACTGGGATTCCTACTATACCTACAGTTCCAACCTCCTTTGCACACACTGCCGAGAGTGGTCCAACATGATCCTTGGATTTTGTCCAAGGATTTTCTTGGAATGGGGGGCACATACTCCCATCAACTCCATACATAGGCCCGCCACCCTCTTATGTAGGGGTACAGTTTGGAAGCACTAACCCTTATGGTCAAGTTTTCCAAACCCCGGTCTCTGCTCCGTTCATGAGCTCTCCCTTTTCACTTTTTAGTGGAGGGATACTTGCTCCTATATTTCAAACCCCAGTTTTGACTGGGGAAGACAGAACCTCTTATACTACACCTCATACCAACAATCCTGTGTCTTACGGATGAAATATGTTTCAAAGTAATCCATCCACTTCGCAACCGGTGGTAGGGGGAAACCCCACCTTTACATATGGGAATTTGGGGGCAAGTCCCTCTAATCCCCAAACTAGTACTTTTAGTGCTCCAGTTCGACCTAAGATTCCTTTCTTGGAAACGTTAAACTTACCATATTTGTCTAAACTGATGAATGACCCAGTGAGGCATGATCCCTTCTGGCCGCCTGTACCCACCAAGTTGCCCTCGGAAATCCCAAAATTCGAAGGAAAAGTTGGTGAATATCCTGGGGCTCATGCTACCAATTTTCATTTATGGTTCTCTTCCAACTCACTGGATGAATATTCAGTTAGGTTGAGGCTATTCCAAAGAACATTGATGAGAACTGTAGTAAATTGGTACATTGAGTTGCCTTTTCCTGCGTTTATTAGTTTTTGGGACTTGGCTAATGCATTCCTTAGCCACTTTTAGCTTCCTGTCCGATATGATTTTGGAACGGACTTGCTGTCTACCTTTCGGCTGAACAAGGCTACCCATATCTTGGATCACATCCAAGAATGGAGGAGGCGAAAGAGCCTTATTAAAGCCACTATTACTCCTGAGTTCTTACTAGAATGGTTCCTTAAATCACTATTGCCTTATATATCTAAGAACGTATCTAATTCAGGAGTGACAAGTGAGGAAGAAGCTATCCTCAGGGCCCAGTAACTTGAATTGATTTACTCTCAGTATGGGATCTTGTATGATATTATCCCTGGGGCATCGAGGCCAACACACGATGCAGAGAAACCTAAGCCTGGACCCCATACCGATGGTGTGGTTGGGTTCGTTAATTCTCCCACTATAGAATCTTTGGCCAAACAGCTCCATTAGCTTCCCGTTAAACATTTTATGGTGAAGGCAAAAAAGGCTGCCCCCTCACCCCAAAATGAAAATGTTTTTGCATAGACCTCTCAGAAGGGAAATCAGCAGCCTGGTGGGAAAAAGAAGACAAGAAAGAAAGGGGAGGGAAATCAAAATAAGCAGAAAACCACAAACATTGCTGATGGGGGAAAGAAAGAAAAGAAAAAGGTGAAATTCCCATTTAAGTTGTGCCATGAGGATCACCTCACCCATATTTGTCCCCTTATGGAACAATCCCATAAGTTGTTAAAAGCTCAACAATAGGCTGTCTAAAGGATCCGTTTCCCCAAGGGCAGAATTCTACTTCAGCTTCGAATGCAGCAGGGGGCACCCCAGATGCCTCTGACCCCGATTATATCAACATGGTTCAATCTTCAACTTTGCTACAAAAAAGGAATAAGAACTATGAAAAAGAGACCTCTGAGAAGGGTAAGTCTATAGGTGAAACTCCTAACCCTCTCACGATCAAGAAACCTGCTGAAACAATGCCCAAGATACCAAAAGGTGTCTTTAAGAAGACCTTGCATAATCCTAATGCTAGGGCTACATCCAACTACTCTGTGGTTGAAGAATTAGCCCAGACACCTTGTGCAATGTTGGCTTTAGAGGTGTTACAGAGTTGTCTTGCCCAACAGGATGCTCTCTTAGTAGCCTTAGGCAGTATGGACTCATCGAGTCTCATGGCAAAATTTCACTTGTCTGATGTCAAAATTTTCCTACCTTACCATGTAACCTTATCAATAGATTTCATCCATGGTGGAAAGACCATTGGAAGGGCAGTTGTTGATGAGGGTGCTTCTACATGTGTTATGTCCTTGTCATGTTGGAAAGCTCTTGGATCCCCAGAGCTAGTCCCATCAAACACCATGCTTACTACTTTCAACAGAAGGTCATTCTATCCGCATGGTATCCTACTGAATTTTGAAATTAAGATGGTAGGGAAAGCGATGTCTGTTGAGGTGGAGGTGATTGATGTACCTTTGGACTATAGCTTGATTTTGGGAAGAAGATGGACTTATGCCATGTATGCTATTGCATCGACCATCTTTCGGGTGGTAGTGTTTCCACACAAAGGGAAGTTGGTTACTGTTGACCAACTCGATTTTACTCGAAAAGGCCGCATGGAGTCCAATCAGTCCACTGTGCCATTGGTTGATCAGGTCAAACCTGCTATATATAGCTTAGGGGCTGTAATGTATGCATCACTGATGGGCACATTTGATCTTCCGGCTCCTATTAATTATATAGGTTCTACTAGTGTGGGAATTTTTATTGCTATGGTTGTTGATAGGACTGATCCTTGGGTTCTCCCTACCCACCATCAACCTGAAGTGCCCCTATCGGCAGTGGAAGTAGCTTATCAAGCTATCACACAAACCACTATTGATCCCATTCTGGTTCCACTCTCAGTCTCAGAGGAGTTGGAAGAATTCTATTTTCCTGCTTGGGCAGAAAACTCTTTGCATTCGATAGATTGTTTAGATATGGTTTTACCTTCTGATGAAGCCATTCTGGAAGCCATGTGTAGAAGAGATAAGATCTGTGAAAATCTTCATCATCGATCCTATTTTCTTTCAGAGCTAAGCAAGATAGAGAATCAAGAGTTTCATGTCAGGCTGACAGATGATGTTGATACGCCCGTTAATCCCTTACCTAGGGAAGGAATGTTTGTTGAGGGGAATATGGCAAATATTTCTGCTACCATCCCTATCAACATCTCTATAAACCTTGACGTTGTGGAAAATATACATATTGGAACAAACTGCTCTCCTGAGGAGATTGCCATTTATACCGCCTTGTTTAAGGAATTCCATGACTTTTTTTGCCTGGTCATATGAGGAGATGCTAGGCATTGATCAATCTATAGTCGAGCACGAGATCCGAACATACCTTGATGCTAAAACTGTTTGGAAAAAGTTGATACCTGTTAACTCGTGTAAAGCGGTGACAGTGAAGGCTGAAGTGGAAAAACTGCTGAAAGCTAGTTTTATTTATCCCATAGCTTTGATGGAATGGGTATCCAACCCTGTTCCTATTGATAAGAAGCAAGGAACCATACGCATCTGTACTGATTTCAGATACTTAAACAAAGCCTGTCCTAAGGACAACTATCCCACGCCATTTATAGACCAAATTATTGATGCCTGTGTGGGAAGTGAAATTTTTTCATTTATGGATGGTTTCTCCGGATATAATAAAATTCAAATAAAAACGAAAGAACAGCATAAAACAACTTTCATTTTTCCTTGGGGTACCTTCGTGTATAAAAAAATTCCCTTTGGATTGAAAAATGTTGGGGAAACCTATCAGCGGGTAATGAATTTTTCCTTCCATGATATCAAAGCCATTGTTGAACCTTACCTTGATGATCTGCCTGCACATTCTCGTAAGAGGATTGACCATCAAGATCACCTGTGTTTGATATTTGAATGATGTAGATACTATAAAATTCGCTTGAATCCCCACAAGTGTGTGTTCTGTGTCAAGTCAGGGAGACTACTCGGATTCATTGTTTCTAATAGAGGCATTCAGGTGGATCTATTAAAAGTTGAGGCCATTGTAAATATGCCTCCTCCTCATTCTATCAGGAAACTTCAGAGCCTGCAGGGAAAGTCCAATTTTCTTCAACGTTTCATTGTAAACTATGCCAAGATTACTAAGGGTTTCATGCACCTGTTAAAATAGGACACCCCATTTGTATGGGATGAAACTGCACAGCTTGCATTCGAGGCATTGAAAAAATCTTTGTTGTCGGCACCATTATTGCATCCGCCAGATTAGTCTAGGGATTTTATATTGTATCTGGCCACGTCTGAGTCAACCATAGGTGTGGTCCTAGTGGAAGAGGATGATAGGCTCCAAGAGCATGTCGTTTAATATCTTATCCATGCTTTAGCTGGACCTAAACTGAGGTACTCCCACATCGATAAATTGGCCTTAGCATCTATTTATGCTGTTCAGAGGTTACTCACTAGATCTTACTAAGGACTATAATGGTAGTGGCAGATGTTAATCCTTTTCAATATGTTTTTTCCCGATATATAGTTGGATGCAAGTTCAACAAATGGATAGTCATTCCCCAAGAGTTTGACTTGGATTTTGAGTCCGCCAAATCCAAAAAATACTTAGTTTTTACTAAGCTTATTGCATAATTTCCAGTAGATGAAGATGTAGCTATTAAAGAAGACTCATTCCCAGATGAGCACATCTTTTTGATTTCCACCTCTAATCCTTGGTTTGGAGATATACTTATCTATCTCTAGACTTTGAATTATCCTGCAACTTTCTCATGGGAAGAACGACGTAAACTACGCCTACATGCCAATAACTACCTCATCATAGGAGATACTTTATACCGTAGAGGGGTAGATTCCATTTTGCGTCGATGTATAACCCATGAGGAAGTGGAAATTTCCCTAAATTATGCCCATAGTGGAGCGTGCAGGGGTCATTTATCTAGGTTAGCAACGGCCCAGAAAATATTACGTGCCAGTTATTTCTGGCCTACAATATTTAAAGATTGTGTGGAAGCAGTGAAGCACTGTCATCCTTGTCAGCTTTATACCAAAAAAAATGCAGTCACATCCTGCTCCATTATTTCCTGTTATCTCAGTGGGCCCCTTCATGAAGTGGGGGATTTATTATGTGATGTGTAACCTAGCCTTGGCCGGGGGCACAAATATATCATTGTCGCTGTGGACTATTTTACGAAATGGGAAAAGGCAATGCCCACCTTTAGAGCTGATGGGGAAACTACAACTTTCTTCATGTTCAATCAAATTATAGCACAATTTGGTATACCCAAAGTGATTGTCACTGACCATGGCAGTCATTTTCAAAATAACATGATGACGGAACTAACCACTATGCTGCGGATTTAGATAGGAACATTCATCCTCATTCTATCCTCAAGCGAATGGTCAGGTCGAGGCTGTTAATAAAATTTGAAAAATATCCTCAAATGTACTATTAATGCAGCCTGTTCAAACTGGCATATCATGTTGTACCCTGCTCTTTGGGAATATCAAACCAATGTAAAATCTGCTACGGCTTTCTCCTCCTTTCAACTCGTCCGTGGAGTGGAAGTTGTTGCCCCGATTGAATGTGAAATCCCGTCTTTAAAAATTGCTATTCATGTGTTATGAGATACGACTGAGCTTGAAGAACGTCTATTAAATTTAGAACACCTTGATGAATAGTGTAGAGATGCGCTGATAGCAAATGAAGCTCATAAGAATACGGTCAAAAGCCAATATGATAAATCAGTCAAGCCTCGAATTTTCTCTGAGGGAGAACTTCTTTTGCTCTGGGACCAAGACAAAGAACCCCTGGGGGCAAGAAAGTTTAGGTCTATGTGGTTAGGACCTTATATCGTGTCAAAAATATTAAAGAAAGGGGCATATGAATTGATAAATTTTGATTGGAATAAGCTTGCTAAGCCTAGAAATGGGCTCTACCTGAAAAAGTACTATGCTTAGGCTTAGCACTTTTTCTTGTATTTTATTGTATGTATTTTTATGTACACTAGTTTGTCAGTTTGTGTTTTTTATACCATCTGTTGGTTTTTTCAGATGTCTTTCGAGAGGTTTGTAGGTTTCGCTGATGGCGCCAGTCGGCACACTTGTAATTTAGCTTCAGCTGCATGGGTCATTTATCCGCCCTCAGGACAATTAGTTGCCTCAGGAGGTGCTTGCTTAGGTCCTGTTTCCAATAATGTAGCTGAATATAGAGCCATCATTGAGATTCTATGGGATGCTTTGTCACATGGTATCAACTAGCTGGAAGTCCAACTGGACTATCAACTGGTGGTTTCCCAGCTCAATTAGGCTTATCATGTGCAGAACCGTATTCTATTACGTCAGTTTATGCAAGTTAGTTTATTGGAAAGACATTTTGAGTTCATTACATTCAATCATATTCCAAGTAATCAAAATTCATTAACTGATGCATACGCTAATTACATCTTGGATTGGCATTTAACACATTTTCCATAAAAGTATACAGAAAACACATAAAAAACATTTGCAAATAAACCAACAATATATATATATATATGTGTGTGTGTGTGTGAATATTTGTTCATATAGATAGGTCGAGTATCTGATCCTCAGATCCAGTCATAACTATATAATATACAAAAATATACAAAATATGGATCAAAGTCCATCAAATTCCCTAGATCTAAGCTAGACCACCCTGGTCCCCCCGGTCACCCTGTACTCTGGCTTCTTTAGCCTCTTCGGCTTCACCAACCTCAACAGCATATATGTATACTAATACTGCTTTGGCTACCCACCTCAAAAGGTGTATCCAGATAGGTGGTACACCAACCATGAACTCTTGCATGATGGCTGGGATGTGCTCAATCTGTAAGGTGGGTACTCTCTCGGTAAGCTTGGCGAGCTTCCCCTCCAGAACCCTAATCATCCCCTGGTCTTCTCCTAAGATAGGATGCACATACATGCATGGATTCCCTTCAAGGTGTACCAGTCCAATATTTGCATTTTGACATTTTAAAAGCATTAGAACTCTTATACATATGTATATATCTCTATATTTTAAAATTCATAAAAAATTTAAAATTTGAAAATAAAAATTTACCTAAGTCTCCCCATGCTCCTCCTGGAGGGAGGATGAGGTCTGCATCACCACAGAAGTCCATTCCAGCATATGGAAACTACTCCAGTGCTGGAAACTATCGCTCCCACCAAAAGTAGAAGTCGTCCTCATAGACACTCTGCACTGAGCCACCACCTCCCTGGCAAACGAAGATATCTCCCCATCTAATCATCCTAGACTGACGAGGAGAACAAACTGGAAAGGGTACTGTAGGGCTCAATCCCAACACTCTCTCAAAGAAGAAGGCTACTAGTATGCTAGAATATCCAAAATTCTTCCTCTTGCCTCTCTTGCAGTCAGAGAGCTGTTTTCTCATAATCGGCATCACTCTCGAGCACTAGTCATATAGGGCCCCTTGCATGCAATCCACTTCTAGTCTCATTTGGTTCTATGTTGCAAGATGAAGTGAATATGACCCTGCAACCCTCACTATAGTACTTGTCAATACCGGTAGAGGAAGATCACGTATGTGCACAATAGGGATGCAGCTACCCCTCTTTTGTGTGCCTGGTCCATAGTATATATCAATGTAGTTTTGGACACTTAGAGCATCATTGCCTCTATCGATGCCTTCCAAGTTTATTGGAGCTCCCTATCATGATAGACTGGCAATGAAATATATATCCTCTGAAGTAATCTCCAATGACTCACCTTGAAGGTCAAACATGCCCAAGTCATGGTCCCAATAATTTATCAGAAACTCTAAGAGGCAAACATTGGCCCGCATAGGTGAGGTATAGAAAAAATTTAACAACCTACTTGAATGTAAAACATTCATGGTGGGGGAATTTTGGAGTGCCTCTTTGTCCATATCTTCATGTTCGTGCTCCCTCCACTCCATCACCATCTTTCAACCTAGTAAACAAGCAATTGCAAACATTTAGTTTCATATAAAATTTTGAAATTTTGACCCCATATGCTTCTTTTTCCCCTCATGCAGCGTACGCTACTGTCTATTAAGGCATGTTGCGTACTGTACGTGACTGCCCTTCATGAAACCCGCGTACAAAATGCGTGTACACGACTTTCAATATAGCAAACCCGCGTACACAGCGTTGGTTTGTTGAGGAGGCTTTAAAACATGAAATTAGGGCTTAATTTTGATAATTGCTTGGATCAAATTGAAGAGCATGGAGTGTAGTATTACCTAACACTTGCGGATTTTGAAATGGTCCACTGGATTGTCCACACCGAGCAATTGAAGGTATAGGTGAAAACTTGTCTTTTATGGATAAAAATACAAATGGTGAGTTTTTATTTAAGTCTTGAACTATTTATAGAAAATTTATTTTTTAAGTGGGTTTTTTCCCTATAGTCCATAGTTTATAAAACTAATACCATATCTTTTTTCTTGTATCAGGTTTATCCTCATTTCAAGGTGTTTTTTTTGCTCATATAGGATGGTTTTTTGTAGTTTCACATGCATTCTGCATTTATACCTACTCCATCTTAAACCTAGCAATTAACATTTTGACCACGGACTATGGTATTTTTAACCATTAGCTCCTTGTCTTTACCATTGTTCTTCCATGGATAGGGCTTTCCTCTCATGAGTATCCCCATTTAGAACCTATTTTGTCTTTCGATACTCATGCTGCAGCTATCTTAGGTATAGGGGAGTCTTTTTATCTATTTTTCACGCCAAATTGAGCCTCATTTTGGTCTCTTTTTACAAGCTATCCCTTTACAAGACTCCCTGCCATTATGGAGTTTCTTTAGGCCCGGGTCTTACTCCTTCAAAACAGACTTGACTTCCGAGTTAACTTGTCCATTCAAGCTTGTTAAGAATACGTGAATGGGCATCCACATTGGTGGTAGGTTATCTTTTTCTTGGACCATGTCGAATAATACGAGCAAGGATGACTCTCTTTTCTATGGAATTGAGAAGAGTATTCTCAGGTACAGGTTTATCACTTTTCTGGACCTGAGGGACTAAATTTATGGAAAAGGAATACCCAGTATGAGCTCAGTTTTCTCTTTTTCGTGCTTTGGACCTAAACATGAAAAATATTCTAAATGTACTTTATGTCTTTTGTCATGCTCATTAAACATTAAGAACAAAGCATCGATTTTATTGTTGTAAGCCCCATTTCTCGTACTCAAACGGATATTTCTGAGTGATCTTGCTTTCCTTCACACTCGTAAAACTCAAGCTATATGCTTCTCTTGGAGGAGCATCAGTTAGGTGGTAATTTAACCTTTTTCGGACCTCCCTGACTAAGTACGGAAAAGGTTCACCTTTTCTTCTACGGAAGTTAAGAGAGTTATTCTATGGTATGTTTTATAATTTTTCGGCCTCAGGAGACTAAATTGGATGAAAAAGGACCCCCCTGGAGTCTTCTTCGGATTTTTCAGACTCTCTAAACATGAAAAGACCAACTAAGCATGTACTAGCTCGGGCTCATAAAATCCACGAATCAGTGACACTATCAAGCATTATTCCTTCTTCTCTTCAATCTTATCAAAAAATGAAGAGAGATGCGAGTTGACTTTCCGGGACTCGTTAAAAACTAATAGGGAAGGTAGGGAAGAAGTTTTATTTTGGTTCTTAGTTAGTGGCAGCATGTCATCCTTGAACAAAACACTCTTTGTTTTTTTCGATACTCATGCCTCAGTGTTCACTTTCAGTTCAGCTATTACTTCGATTTTCTTACTCCTCCTCTTGTAAGTTCTACCTAGGAAATCTGATCATGTCTCCTACATGACAGATAAGTCTAGTTGTTCTATCTGTAAAGTTAAAAGGCTGCCTTGGATCATCTCTGTGTTGTGCTCACTGTTCAAGGACTTAACCCTATGTCTGATCTATATCCTGATTCCGTTATTGTTGTATCTTTTATTACTTGTGTCTCCCTTCCTTTACCTAGTTCCTAGTCACTCTTGTGATTCGTTGGAGGATCTATTGCCTTCCTCATCACAGTATGGTTCCGCATCAGCACTTCCTGACGACGAAGACCGAGAGTTTTGACGATTTTACCTCAATATTCACTATCATTATTGGTGAATTCCTTTGCTTCAGTTGTCGATTATCACCTATTGATTGACAATCTGTTGAATCTACTCCATGTTCGACTTCAATAACATCTATTCACATGGCTTGGATTTTACTGGTTCTTTGGGATTGTTTATAAAGACCTTAGTTTCCTATCTGTGGACTAAGTTGCATAATACTATGTTGTACCTATTTACACAAATTCCACATCTTTGAAGACTCATCATTATTGTATATTGTGGCTTCGATCCACCTTTGTAATATACATGGTCTTGTACCCGTACTATATGATGTACTCAAATATTGTAAAGGATCTAGTGTTCTAGTATATTGAACATAACATCCTCAGATATGAATTTGTATATGACATTATTATGTATTTGTTTCAGGTACTACCTTTGTTCCATTATACTTTTGAGTTCTCCAAAGATAATGATTATAATGTATTTCAGCCATCGCTTCCCTCTGAACTCACACATTAGGGGGCATCTGTTATTAACCCAAATGGAAATTCTCTGTCTGAGTGCCGAATTTCCATATGTTGATACACCAAAGTGTATAAATTCAGGCCAACAGTAGATTAATTTTACCCACAACAATTATCAATTGATCATGCAAAATTGCTAACAATGGAGACTGAATATGGAGCTGTAACACAAAATTATATTAACTGAGTGTACAATAGCCAAACCTGTAATAACATAGGTTTCTGAATATATAGAATACATCAAGAGGTTTAATGCATAAGGAGGCATCCAAAACTAGCATAAAGCAGGCTTACTCAAAATAGGCAAATCCCCCATAGGTGTAAAAAGCTGATCCCAAATCTGTCATGGAGCTCACGAATTGGAAAGGGAACATGGGAAAGCTAAAGAGTAGTGGAATGGCAGCTCATACATGCTTTTGTATGGATAAAAGAGTGGAGGATGAAGAGGACAAAAAACTAGTTCACCTCACCTAGTCTTGCTTTCCTATGTGCCTTAAAACACTGAAAAAGCAGGCAATAAAGCAGAAAAATCAGAAGCGCGCCTAGGAGGCTAGGAATAAAGCAGATTTGATTCCTAAGGATTTCCCAAGTGCTACATGAGTCAAATATGGCAAGTTTGACCTCTATGGATAGGCAATTAACAACTTGCACAAGGTGGGACACATGAACTAGGCAAATAAGACAAAAATAAATGAATTAATGTCTAAGTGGGTAAACTATGGGTTGATTATTGTAACACCCCCCCTTAAGCCTGACTTTATGAGTAATAAATAAAAAATATAGGGCCTAGCAACAAGGCTTATTCACCCTTTACATACTGCATGTCCAAATAAACAAGGAAAGAGGCAAAACCAACTTGGGAAAATCCTCCCTTAAACGTGGA